>JANBPK010001688.1:0-16257 GCA_027579435.1 Candolleomyces eurysporus
GGGGCACGGAGACGGAGGCGTCGGCACAAAAACGGCTCAGCATCGCTCTGAAGGAGATCGAGTATGCAAAGGAACCTGGGGTTCATGACATCGTGATTATCAACGACAATTTGGATCGCGCATACGATGTGTTTAAAAAAGTCGCTCTCGGCGAGAAAGTTGATGGTGACCAACTGCCGCCGCTCGATGACTAGGAGGGGGTGTATGTAAATAGCACCGGTAGCGAAAGTACATTACAAATTGAAAATCAAAAAACATATTTGACGCGCTCCCGCCGTTAGTAAGCGCCTCGCTCTTCCTCCTCCACCATGGGCTACTGCCGTGACTCAGAGGGTTGGCTGCCCGTCTCCTTCAAGAGACCATTCGACTCGACGCCCTGCTTCCAGGAAGGCATCGTCCTCTCCAGTCTCCTGGCTACTCTCCTCGCCTTCTCTCTCCTACGCTCGACCCAGCTTTGGACGCGACCAGCTCTACAGAGGTCTCTCAAGAGCTGCAGTTTGCTATGGCTCAAAATCGTGAGTTTCATTCGCCACATGACGCGACGCTCTTTCTGACGCTCCAAAGGCTCTACTCCTCGCAGCCTTGGGAGTGAGCATTGCCAATGCTATCCTCATAGTCACTCAGCGCAGAACGGTACCGGTGGTTCAATACTATCGTCTCGAACCTGTTGCGCTGGCCTTTTCCATACTCCTCACCTACTTGAATCACACCCGCACTCGCACCTCCTCCACAGCCCTCCTTCTGTTCTGGCCACTTTACTTTCTCGCCCTTGGATTCTGGACTAGAACTATCATTGACACTCGTCTCTCTTCATTCTCAACCATCCTCATCTTCAAAGCCGTGACCGTCGGCCTCAGCCTTCTCTCATTTATTTTGGAGTGCGTCGGACCGGAGCCAGATGCGGTTCCAGATGACAAGGTCGAAGAAAGCCCGATTCTGACGGCGAACATTTTCAGCATTTGGGTTGGTCGCTCTCCATCTCGAGACACGCATTCGCTGACAGCGCCCGCAGTCCTTCGGGTGGATGACCTCCCTCATGCGCAAAGGCACCAAGCAGTTTATCACCGAAAAGGATCTTCCTCCCCTGCTCGAGCAAGACAGGTCGGCGAACCTTGGCAGAGAGCTCAAATCGGCCCTCGAGAAACAGTTAGTCATTGACAGAATGTGCTTCCTAGTCTCATCTCACTGATTGTCATTTAAAGCACGCTTTGGAAAGCCTTGTTCGTTGCCTACGGAGGTCCTTACGCCTTTGCTGCACTTCTCAAAGTTCTCCAAGACTGCCTTGCGTTCTTGCAGCCCCAATTGCTCAGATGGTTCCTGTCATATATCTCCAGGTACCAGGAGGCTCGCTTCGCACCAGAGGATGACCCTTCGCGCCCCCCCAAAGTTTGAGGGCTTTGCCATCGCCGTCATTATGTGTGTAGCATCTGTCGTTCAAACAGTCTGCCTCAACCAGGTGAGGATATCTGTTGTAAGCCAAGGTTACAAACATATTGACCCCTCCCCTCTAGTACTTCCAACGAACCTATGAAACTGGGTAAGCCCTCCCGCTTGCGTAGCTCGTTCTATGAGACTCACCCCGTTCTCAGCATGCGCGTTCGTGCTGGATTAGTGACTACCATCTACAACAAAGCTCTTGTGCTTTCCAACGATGAAAGGTCGCAGTCTTCGGGCGACATTGTCAATTTGATGTCTGTCGACGCTACTCGTTTGCAAGACCTCTGCACCTATGGCCTTATATCGCTCTCGGGTCCACTCCAGGTACGTCACTCTCGACCTTGTACGAGTATTCTACTCACCCCTGTACTAGATCACGCTGGCGTTCATCTCTCTCTATAGTCTGCTGGGGTGGTCAGCCTTTGTTGGTGTAGCCATCATGATTTTCTCAATTCCCTTGAACACATGTGAGTGTTCAATTAATCATAGCTTCAATTTCTCGTCACTTAACGCTTTTTAGTCATCGCTCGAATCTTGAAAAGAATGCAAGAGCAACAGATGAAGAACCGAGATAAGAGGACGCGTCTCATGAGCGAACTTTTGTCAAACATCAAGAGGTCAGCTCCGTTTTCAGCCTTTCCAGCACCATTTCTGATCGTGATTTCTAGCATCAAACTCTACGCTTGGGAGAATACGTTCATCCGTCGTGTTCTTGAAACTCGCAACGACCATGAGCTTAAACTTCTCAGGAAGATTGGGGTCATGACTGTAGGCTCTTTTGTTTCTTAGCTCTCCTTCCTTTCTGACCTTGATGCCCCCCTCAGTCTTTCAACATGGCTCTTTGGAGTGGTATTCCAATCCTCGTCGCGTTCAGCTCGTTTGCGACTGCAGCAGCTACCTCTGACCGACCTTTGACTTCGGACATCATCTTCCCGGCCCTGTCTCTGTTCATGCTTCTGCAATTCCCTCTGGCGATGGTTCGTGGTTGGAGTAATTCCCAGTCATCCCCAGACCTGACCTTTTTCTTCTCGATAGTTTGCTCAAGTGACATCCAACATCATCGAAGCCTGGGTCTCTGTCAAGCGCTTGTCGACCTTCCTGGGTGCAACGGAACTACAGCCGGATGCGAGGAATGTTGATGAGAATGTGGAGCTCAATGCTGGTGATGAGGTCCGTCCTGGTTTGTTGACCATGCGGTGGAAGTGTTCAAATGCCTCTTTGCTTTAGGTGTTATCCATCAAAGACGGCGAATTTTCTTGGGACCGTAACAGCGTTCAGCCGACTCTCGAGGGTATCAACCTGTCAGTCAAAAAGGGAGAACTTGTCGGAATCTTGGGACGCGTCGGCGCAGGAAAGGTACGCAATGAATGCTGTCCCGCTCTGTGACTCTAGCTGAGTGTCGGTACAGACCAGTCTCATGTCGGCCATCATTGGAGATATGACCAAGAGGGAAGGCGAGGTCACTGTGCGTGGTACAATTGCATATGCTCCTCAAAACCCTTGGTTCGTGTTCTTTGACTCTGATTTGCGAAAGTGTTTGACGGTGAATCTCGCAGGATACTATCTGCAACTGTGCGGGACAATATCTTGTTTTCGTTCGAGTACGATGAAACTTTTTACAATCTCGTCGTTGAAGGTGGGGAGTTACATGTCAAGAGTCATCGATATGACATTAATCGCTTTCGACAGCCTGCGCTTTAGGTCCAGACTTGGCTCTTCTTCCACAGGGGGATATGACAGAAGTCGGTGAAAAGGGTATGTTTTTGGAATCATGGGGTGGAATCATAACTAACTGGTTTCATTCAATAGGCATTACGGTATTACCTTTTTCTTTGTTTTCGGAAGATATGATATCTGACCGTCGCTAGTTGAGTGGAGGGCAGCGAGCTCGGATTTCGCTGGCGCGTGCTGTTTACGCTCGTGCAGATTTGTGCGTTGGCTCTCCTTCTTCTGCCTCCTCTACTTACGACATAATTTAAAGGACTCTCTTGGACGACTGTCTTGCAGCAGTGGATAGTCACGTTGCGAGACATGTTTTCGGTGCGTTCCGGTTCACATTAGAGACCGTGTTCGGTGCTCACTCAGAGTCATCAGATAACATCATTGGCCCTAGAGGCCTCCTCGCTACCAAAGCTCGGATCCTTGTCACGAACAGCATCGCTTTCATTCGCCAATTCGATTCACTTGCCTTCATCCGTCGTGGAGTCATACTGGAGAGCGGAACGTATGAATCTCTCATGCAGAACCCTCAGGCAGAGATTACAAAGCTTGTGTAAGGTCTCTTTTTGAGATTCCTAGAGCCATTTATCTGATTGTAAGCTCAGCAAAGGCCACGGTCGGAGCAGCAGCTCATCAGGAACATCCACGCCGTTCTTGATAAGTGGATCTGTGACTCCGGAGCCCGAAGATAAGGAGCTTCAGGATTTGTTGGACAAAGACAGCACTACCCCGGTCTCCGAAAAGTTACGCCGTCGTGCGAGTTTCGAGAAAGCCAAGTTGGCGACTCGATCTTCGCTCCAAGCCTCAACTTCCAGTGGCTTGACGAGGGAACACCAAGAACAAGGCAAGGTCAAAATCGGCGTTTACAAAGCGTACATCAATGCTGCCTCGAAATTTGGCTTCACGTTGTTCCTGCTCGCTACCATTGGGCAGCAAGTCTCTGCAGTGCTATCCACGCTGACTCTGCGTTACTGGGGAGAACACAATCGACAAGTAGGAACCAATGAAGGAATGCTCAAGTATCTGCTGTTGTATGGTTCATTCTCACTGTCGGCGAGCGTTCTTGGGGGTTTCTCGGCTGTGATTATGTGGGTCTATTGCGCTTTGCGGAGTGCACGCAAACTCCACGACTCGGTGCGTTGTCGTCACTCATATTTCTTGTCGTTTATTCTCATCATATTCTTGCAGATGCTTCATTCTCTGATGCGAGCTCCCCTCACTTTCTTTGAGCTAACACCCACCGGAAGGTTTGGATTGTTCCGGTGCACCAGGATCGTCGCTGATGTCTATCCTTTCCAGGATTCTCAACCTCTTTTCTCGAGACACGTACGTTGTTGACCAAATTCTCGCCCGTGTCATCCAGGGCTTGTGCCGCACCGTGGCTGTCTGCCTTTCTATTCTTGTTGTCATTGGCTCGAGTTTCCCTCCTTTCCTTATTGTGGTGTTTCCTCTTGGGTGGTTCTACTTGCGAGTCATGAAGTATGTACATTCTTTTTCCCTTCCCGTTGGGCTTTCTCATGTTTCACCCTCAGGTATTATTTGGCAACCTCTCGAGAGCTGAAGCGTCTTGATGCTGTCAGCCGATCTCCAATCTTTGCATGGTTTTCCGAGTCACTCGCCGGTCTATCGACTATCCGCGCTTTCCGCCAGCAGCCAGTCTTTGCGGCTATCAACCACGACCGCATCGATCGCAACCAAGTTTGCTATTTGCCAAGTATCTCAGTCAATCGGTGGCTTGCAGTTCGTCTTGAATTTGTTGGAGCGTTGATCATCTTCGCTGTCACCTTGCTCTCTATGGCGGCCCTCATCGCGACTGGAGTTGACGCTGGCCTCGTTGGATTGGTGCTTTCCTATGCGTTGAACACAACATCATCTTTGGTACGTGTTGGCGCATGTTCTTAGATGTTGGCTCATACCACCGCAGAATTGGGTCGTACGCTCGGCGAGCGAAGTTGAGCAGAACATTGTCAGCGTGGAGCGGATCCTCCATCAGACTGAAGTAGAGCCTGAAGCATCATACGACACAGTCGACGTCACTCTCCCTGCTGGCTGGCCCTCGACTGGGACTATTCGCTTCCAGTGAGTTGAGTTGAGCATATGGAATCGGAATCAACTGATGTCTTGCCCAGAAATTACTCTGCACGCTATCGAGCAGGCCTTGACCTTGTCCTTAGAGATATCTCTGTCGAGATTGTAAGTAATTTTGCTATTGGTCTGCAGTGATGTCGTTACAAAGGGTTTTCTAGAAATCCGGCAAGAAGATTGGTGTATGTGGGCGTACTGGGGCTGGAAAATCATCGGTGTGTTGTTCGTGTTCATGTTTATACCTCCTTTTGTTCATACTTCCTAGCTTCTTTTAGCATTATTCCGCATCATTGAACCTGCAAGTGGCACCATCTTCATTGACGGTGTCGATATCACCAAGATTGGGCTTTATGATCGTAAGCTCATCTACCCACCGTCACTCCGTATATAATATCTGATTTTTTTTTCCTCTCTCAAAGTTCGCTCGATCATATCCATTGTTCCTCAAACACCTGATCTGTTTGAAGGGACCCTGCGCGATAACATTGACCCTGTTGGAGAATATACTGACTCGGACATCTGGGTTGCATTAGAACAGGTATGTTTCTGTTGTTCTTTTGATTTCAACATTTCGCAATAATGATCATGTCTCAATAGGCTCACCTCAAAGACCATATTCTTGAACTTCCTGGGCAGCTTGATGCCAGTGTTAGAGAGGGAGGCTCTTCTCTTTCTAGTGGCCAGCGCCAACTACTTTGCTTTGCACGTGCCCTCTTGAAAAAGGTATGGTTCCCATCATCTCCAGTTCTGAACATTTTCTTAGGCATTTGTTTTATTCTCACAGACTAAAGTTTTGGTTCTCGATGAAGGTTTGTTTAATCAATGTGTACATGCTTCAACTGTGGCCAATGCTTGTTTTGTAGCAACATCTGCTGTTGATCTTGATACAGATCAAGCTATCCAAGGCATTATTCAAGGTCCAGCATTCAAAGATGTCACTATTCTAACTATTGCGTAAGTGTTGGCCAAACTGCATTGAAATATCATCTAACTGCTTCCTAGTCATCGGCTTAATACAATCATCGAGTCTGATCAAATCATTGTGATGGATTCTGGCAAAGTATGTTTTCAATTTTGTTTTGTGTTGACACATTTTTTAATCCCTCACCAGGTAGCAGAATTTGATGCACCTTCTCAGCTCCTTTCTAGCCCTCTATCTCAGTTTTATTCTCTTGCTAAGGAAGCAGGTTTTGACAAAGCAAGAGTAATAGGCTAGTTTNCATTTTTGCCTGTAAATGCATTTTGAACATTGAATGTACATTTTACATTATGAGACAGTTTATACCCAGTGAGATCCGACCCAGCCTGCAAAAAACCAAGACAGCCTGCAGCTGCCAAACTGATGGCACATTCCCACAGAGGACAAGAGCCACCAAACTGCTCATGTCACACATTTTCTTTCCCCACCAGCCTCCAGCTGCCTATTGCAGCCTCTCATCTTTCTGAGAATCATGTAATTTACTTTCATTAACAGATACACAATATTTCACCCCCAACCACAATATGTAGCAAGCTGCCTTTCACCTGCTAAGTCTCTTCAAGTGACTGTACTGCTCCCAGGTGCCATAGATGGTCTGGTGTACAGATAGACACCAATAGTGATTTGTTGACCTGCCTGGCACACTTGTGCCTTTGCCTTCCCATTCCTTCCCTTCTAACCACCATCATCATCATTGTTGTCTGGAAGTCCTGTAACACTGCATGCAAGCCAGGATCCACCTCTGGACTCTCTTCAAGCAAGAAGGATCAAAAACGCACTAGATGGGATGAGGCTGACTACTGTTTTGCAATCTACTGGAAGGGACTCACCCAAGTAAGTCACCATTCCTGACCATTATTATTGCTCCAAAAACAGCAATTATCTGGTTATTTCTCTTCCAGTTTGCTTCCTTGCTCAGCACTGGACTCTCGACTTCTGAATGAACCCACTATGCTTTTGCTTTACCTCCACACCGCTCTCACTGCATCTCATCAACACTCACTTTCAATTGGTCACTTTGCTTTCCTTTCTGGCTACTTGTGCATAATATAAATCCCTCTGTTCTCTTTTGTTTTTGTAGCATTGGAAAATAGAGTGAATCTGTGAGATGTATATATAATGAATTCATATTATAATAGATTACATTCTCATGAATAATGACCATTTTCTACAGGCAGTTCTTGTCTGCAAAATTGTGCCAGATTCTTGCCCACCACCACCCACAGCTAATTCAAGCAGATGTTGAGGTATGGCAGCTGTGGGATTTTCTGGTTTTCTGCAGGAGGGCACTGATCTTACTGGGGTTTATATCTGTGCACGGTATTTGATAATGATGAGCAGGCATAACCTCTTGTGAATTTGCATAAACCCTTAATGGCACCTAGTGCCCTATCTAAACCTGCAACTTTTTTTTATCCAAAATAATCACAAATGAGTCAAAACTAAGTGGATTTAAGGAATTTACTTACAATAGAACTAATATATGGTTGTTGAACATTTGCAGGGCTATCTTTTTTATGCATCTCATATCTAGCATTTCCATTCTTGCTTTCTCCTATTTCCTGTATGTTAAACTACTTGAATTTAAACATTATACAATGTGTATTGCTTTCATGGCTCATGAATGCTTAGTGTCCTGCATGGNTGATGGAAAGCAACTAATATTCATGAGAAAGTGTTACTCTAATGTCAGATTCTGGAAATGATAAGAATACAGGACAAAGAATAAGCTTAGAACACAATTTAGCATGCTTGACTTGGCAAGGTGCAACACCAAGTAGGGTTATGCAAACAAAAAGGATTTGCCTTGATGTATTGCAGCCCCTTGCTAGTCTATGACACTTTTATCACACACATAGTATTAGTGGGCCAATGCTACACAGCATTTATCCAAAACATTTTGACTCATATTTTATGCCTTATCTGCTTGTTTTTGAAGAGCTCTTCATGGTTTGGCATTGCCATGCAAACTCAACAATGCACACTTAGACTGGTGAACAACTTCAAGTCTCAGGCCTCAGCACTGCCCTGTTCCAACACAAATCAATGTGCTTTTTTTATGACTGTTGATGTGCTAGTAATGATGCACTAAATTTGTTGGTTGAGGCGGTCAGATGTATGGCAATTCCAAGGCCTATTATTACTCTAAAACTGTTTCATTAATAAAATTTCAAGGATCCTACAGAAGCTTAGTATACTCAAGTTTCAATTAAAATACTGCAAAAAAGAATGCCATCAGGTAGGATTGAGCACAGAGCCTCATGATGGCTTCTTGGACACATGATTTATAAGTCACCTAGTTTGGTTTTATGTTGGGCTTAAGCATTTTCAGCCCTGGCATACAATACCCAAGTCCTTATAGGCCTCAGAATATCAGCTGTGGAGAGCATATAAATGCATCTATTCAATGCTAACATGGGGGTTGGGAAAGTACAACATGTTGAGACTCTTTTTTTTGACCAAAGGCCCATTGGTGTAACGATGTACACTCCCAATACCTTACTACTTAAGACTCAGCCATGCCCCACATCCCCACAACACCAAACAACGTGTCCCTCCCCGATCTTCTATACCACACATCACCAAACAACACGCCCCTATATATACCTGCTCGCGTCTCGATCCTGTTTCTTCAGTTTTTTGCTCTTTCTCTTGTATCTTCCTACATCCCTCTCTTCCTCCAAAATATTAGACGTTTGACGTGTGTACATCGGTATCTGTAAGTGTAGGCCGCATTGAGCTGCCTTCCAATTGGTGTAATGCCGCACGTGTCTTATACACATACATCCAGACCAATAAGATACCTCGCATACATACAACTACAAACAACGCACCCCTATTTAACCTCTACACGCCTCGATTGTCATTCTTTTCCTTAGCTTTTGCTCTTTGTACTCCTTTCCTCTCATCCTCACATATCAAATAGACATTTGTTGTGTTCTGTTCTTGTGTGCCTATGAGTGTTGGCTGCAAGGCAGCTTTCCAATTGGTGCAAATCAGAATGTTATTTGGGTATCCCATCAAAGACAAAAGCTGAAGTTGCTATGCTGGTCAGAGATTGATTGGTCTGGAAATGAAGGTCAGCAGTTGGAGGAAGCAGGAGCAGGTGGTGTTGCTCACAGATAAGCCTTACCCACCAGATAGGTGGGTAGGATACACATGGTTACAGGTACGGGTAGGTATTCACTTACCCACTGATGCAATTGTATTCATGTTTTTGCAAATAATATACGCCCTGTTGAATAATCTGTTCTAAAGTTCAATTCACAGGTGTGTCTATTAATCTCCATTGTGTGAGACCCTATAGTGTTGATCACCTAAACACCACCAACTTTGTACAAAGTTTCTTGCTTGTGGCAGACAAGTCCAACCTTTTATTCCTCTTGCAGAAATGGAAGAATTCACAAAAGGAAAATCTTCCCAAGAGGATTTTTTCTTGTTCTCAAAAATGGGGGAGACATAAACTCGGAGAGGATGAAATTGGCTCAATCGCATAATCAAGTAGATAAGATAAGATATTATACATTGAACTGGCATGCAAGCCTCTCTGGCACACATCGATGGGATGTGTATTTGCATGAATTGAAAGCCTTGACCTGGAATTGTGCAGCTTTGGCATTGAGGCCACTTCTGTAAGCATTGATCCATTGCCATGTGCAATGTTCCCAGCAACAGATAGTCTCAATAAGGACAGATTGCATTGCTGGCACCATGTTGTTCTTGAGCCTGTCAAAAGTGTGATTGCAATGTTCCCAGAGGTATCATTTCATAGCACCCCAAAAGAACTCAATAAGGAGAAAGATGCAGAGGTGTTCCCACTCCTCAATGACCTCTTGCACCAGTGATTTTTGCATGAGAAAATCTGGCTGGTGCTTGAAAATCCATTGAGCACAGCAGTTAGTGGACTTACCCAGGCACTTTTCCTTGCAGACTATCAATAGTCCTTGATGCTAGAGGTCCTATTCCATGAGAACCTGCTTCATTCCCCTTGGTGCATCTGGAAAGATTGGATGATCTAGCAGGAAGATCATGCTCTGTTGGACTTTCTCCTCATTATACATGAACCATCTATCCCTCATTCATGCCTGCTTGCCTCCAGGATTAAAATTCATATGGCTGGCAAGCAAAGCATTCTTTGCATAAGCTGAATGGCCTTGCAAGTTGTCAACCATGATAAGCACCTGATACTCTTCTTTTGGATGATATTTTTTGAAACCTGGAAGGATTTTCTCTTGCAACTGACCAGCAATCAGTTGCAGAATATACTGAGTGGTAAAGCATCATACCTGTTTGACAAAAAGCTCTTCTGTCCAGTACCCATTACAATTTTTACCATACTCAAGAGTCTGACTGATTTCTTTGGTCCAACCCACAGTCAAGCAGATGATATTACTTTGATGAAGCCTTTGCTCAACCCTAGTGAAAACCCCTTCCCATCTCAGCGCAGCAGATCTTGTCATATCTTGTTTCAGATCAAAAATCCTTTCTGCCAACAAACTGAGAATTCCCAAGATCTCTGGGAACAGGGCATGTTTATTCGGACTGTTTTTTTCAATATTTCTCTCTCAATCTCACCACATCTTGCCATGTAGAATTCCCAAGAATTTCCAATAAATCAGAAATTCCAATTTTATTCATTACAGATGGATCAAAACATTGTAAAATCTTGCCAAATCATGGCAATTCTCAGATTTTGGAGTACTACAAAAATCACATAATGTACAGACTTTTTGTTACTTTTATCCTTCTAGGGATCCAGAGACAACAACAGAAACCAGGTGTGCAAGATTGAAAGTGAGCAGGGGAAGGCTACATGCCAAAAAGGAGGAGAGCAGAGGGACAGGAACGATTGTAACAGTTGGGCATACTGAGGCAGTCAAAAGTGAGAGGGCAGGCCCGGGGAGGGGTTGTCAATGGTTCTGTGGCACTGGCTGTTTGAAGGAGAGACTGCAGGCATTCACATCAGTATCGCCACTTGAGCACAGAATTTGAAAGGGCCAATAGCTACCGAGAGAGTTGTCCCAGGCCTTGGGAAAAAAGAGAATGTTAACAATGAGGGAGCACAGTGTAACAGAATGTGTACCTTCTGCTACATTGGCAATGACGCTCCCCAGACCACCTTAAAGCCTTTCATTAACCACCCTTTGTTGCATGCATACCATTCATGGCCCTACAGACCCTGAGGCTGTGTTTGGGCAATAAGCAGGACAGGATAATATACTGCCAGCAGTTGGAATCCTCAACATTGCAAGGCAAAAGAGGGGATTTTGTAAACAGCAGGATGAGGGGTAGGAGAAGAGGCGGTGACAAGAAGCAATCAGGATAGTGCAGAGTTGGTGCAGAGGTGTATCAATGTGCCATACACAATGGATTGCTTGGCTATATTTGTTCCATATTCTGGGGCAATGAGCCATTGACAATATTGGCTTGAGAAGACTTAGCAATCCCAAAAATAGGGCTTTGATCGCCTGTTGAGCATAGAATACAATGAAAAAAGCAATTTGATCACATTGAAAAGTTATGTTATGGATTGTATGTAGAAGAAAATAGAGAAATGGTGGAACAAAATCCTGTCAGCGCAATTTTTCAAGATTGGGCAAGATTCTGGATCAGTTGATGAGATCTGACAAGACCTGCTGTGCTGGGGCAAGAAAGGGTTTTCACTGGGGCTCAACCCCTTTCTTTTGAAGTGGTTGCTCTCCTTCCATCACCTAGCTCCATTCCTTTCCATCATTTGCCTGAGCAGTCATTTCATTGTGGGCAACAAGCACAATCTTTCACTAACCCAGGACCCTATCCTTCTCAACCTCCTTCAAAACGTCTTGCACCATGTACTCAACCAGACCAGGTTGGTGCACATCCATTGCTGGCATGAATTGTTCTTGCTTATCCTCCACCATGTCAGGTCACTCTAGTGTTGCCATGGGTCCGGCTGGGTCAAGTTGAGTTGAGTTCAATCAGGTTTGCCTTATTTTGGGTTAGGTCAACAACTTGACCTACTAAATACGACTGAACCGCAACCCGACCTACACTGACCAACAGACTGAAATGAACCTGTTTGATCATACCCCGATTGAGTAATAACTAAGTTACAAGTCGTGTTCCGCACCTGAATCATCCCCTTCTTTGTCCCCTTCACTATCAGTATCCTCCTCAAGCTCAGAATCATGTAATAAGTAGCTAATGTAGCTTGTCATATCATCAGGAAGTTGCCCAGACTCATTTGCACACATTACTAATGCTTCCAACTCTGCATCTCGCCCTGTTCCAGCAGTGAAATTGAGGGATGAGCTCTTCAGCGCAAACTTCAGCATCTGAAGAGCTTCCATGAGTATTGGACAAATTCAACCTTGTCTTGCAGTCATTGTATCCTTTGCTCAGGAGAAGACTTGCTCACAGGGAACTGCTGACCCTGCAATCAGAAGGATATCCATCGCCAGCTGAAATATGGTTGGATATTCTTCATGGTTTTCCTAACAGTGGATGTAATTAGTAAATAGATAAAGATGTGTAAAAAGAAAATGCAAAAATGTGCCTTCCAGAATCTTACTTTGGGAAGTGGGCCGTCGCTGCGCGCGGCAGGGACTCCGAGGCATTTTGACGCATTTGGCCACCGACTGTGGTTTGTCAGCCGTCCCCTCAAACTGCATGTTCATAGACGACCTCCAGGGTGCGCCTTTTCTTTGTATTTACAGACATCAACCTCATACACGTTTACCAGGTTCGAAGTGGCAACGTTATACAACCCTGCGCAAGTTGAACCTCATTGCACCAGATGGCCAACATCACGTCTGCCAGGAATGGCTCACCAAACAAGGTTATCGAACATGGACACCGAACAACGAGTCGCAGCCCCACAAAGCATTCTGCAGTGTTGCAAGATCTTTTGTAGTAGGGTTGAAGAGAGATGCAACAAGCGGCCAGGTTCGTGAATAACATGTACCAATTTCAAACAACCTCACCCGAGCTGCACAGATTGCAACGGTCACCATTACGCATGCGAGGAACACCATCATTCCGGTGGTCTTGGCATCGTCCTATACCGCTCAGACCAATGTGATTTCGGCGAGCACGGTCTATTGTTTTACCCGAACATCGCGTACAGCTGGATCAGTCTCTGTTCAGACATGGGAAGGCATGGATTCGTTGCCTGGGACGATGCCCCTTACACTTGTCAATTCTGCAATCAGGGATGAAGTGCGCGCTGCAGAGTGGTGCGTCCGTCGCAGTATCAAAAGACGATAGGCGACAAGGGGGTAGCCAGCTTCTGATGGAACCCAGCATTCACCATTCCTCAGTCTGCTGATAGCAGGATGGATTACTTGCTTGCGGAGAGAGTGTGTAAGTGGCGATTCTCCAAATATTGCCAGAACCGTACATGCCCCCATTATTCTCCCGACCCGCGTAGAAAGCGTATGTTGTGATGAATCGATATCAATTTCGAACTGTATTGAAATCGCAAGCCAATGCACTCTCAGAAAATAAACGATATATTGGTTTAAAGCAAACGAGTATTTGCGACGAGGAGAGCCGTTATGAAACAGCGCCTGAGCAACACAGACGTCCTTATTCAGCGTGCTTCCTGTGAACAAAATGAAGTGACTAAAGGAAATGGTGAGAAGCGGCCTATGAAATGTACAAAGGCTGGGCTGGGTCATACATGCATCGTTAATCACCGTAAAACTCTCGTGGCCCGTTCTGTCGGCTTCAAGGACCAAAACGGCCTCAACGAATAACGGGCATTGGTACGGTGCACCTTATTGGTGGCCAATACGGCTCTTTGTCATGAATGGGACGTGTATGAGGTGGGGGGCAATGGAGTAGACAAAGGGGTTTCCTCCGACTCCGAGCCGAAGTGGTTTGGCAGTGGACGCAGGCTCGCTGACATATAATTGTTCACAAATTCGCAGAAGCATTGCAGCAAAGAAGATATGTGCCGCGCAGCGGTTAACACACCTCGGTCTGGGGGCGACCGATAGATATTGTGAGAAAATTCAAGCGGACATTACTGGCCGCTAATGATGTGACCGGCACGACTCAGGAACGGGGCACATCGAGCCCAGGGATAATGTACCCGAGTCAAAATGCCTCGGAATTGCGGACCCACACCCAGCCCTTCCATCCGCTAGGTAAGCATCAACTTCCATTTGAATAGAGCGGCTGGGATTATCTGGGTGTGTGAGAGGCAATGCCAGAACGTTGTCAGCCCAAGAGCCATTTGTAACAGCACGATGCGGTGGAGCAGGCGTATTTACTCCAGACCGTTGGTGGTAGGGCCTTAGCTTGAAAGAAGAATGAGAGATTCAGCTACAAAGACATAGAAGAAGGTGTAGTGACTCACCGAGTTGATCAAAAGTTGCTTTGCCCAGTCAACAAGTTCGTTCTTGTACTTCTGGTGCCAAACCAGCTTGATTGCTGGCAAAATAACTGCTGAAAATTGAGCAGTGACTTCATTGAATTTGAACTTGATTCATACGTACGAATTGCAAGCATGTACACTGGAATCTCCTCAATCTCCTCCACATAGTCTGCAAGCTTTTCTATTCCCATGGTAATAGCACACAAAACAGAAGAATCCCTAAACCCTGAAGCTGACCTCCTTCAACTCAACAAAGCACTCAATCATCAGTAACATTGACGACCAGCAGGTGTCAACATCATGAATGAGCTCCAGAAGCTGTTGGTCAGGATGTAGTGACTGTTGAATGGTTGCAAAGCGGTCATGGCAAAGAGAAGAAGCACGAATCTAAAAAAACAGAGATTAGATCTTGAGATTGTGAGTTGCATAGGCTGAACGTACCACTCGAATGAGCGTCCTAGTGTGAGCAATGATATCACGGTCTGGAGCTTCTGAAACAGGCTCGCTTTCTGGATCTTCTTTGTCATCATTAAGTGCAGCGAGGCCAACATTGGTGATGGCCCCAAGCACTGCCTTGCAAGCAAGGTTTGTGATGTGCAGGAAACACCTAGAACACAGAATGTGTCACTCATTGAAGTTGAACAAGAAAGGAATCTATCTTACCAAATTTGGTTGTTCCTTGCCAAAAAGGTAATATTACGGTGGTTCAGCAATATCACCAGATGCTCCATCATTGTGTCATTGTTTGAAGCATTATCAACAGTGACCCAACCAATCTAAGGCGGACTGTCAGCCATAACATTTACCAAGCTGAAACTGCTTCAAGCATGTACCTTTCCAGCAATTTTTAATCAATCAAGGACATGAAGAAGAGCAGTGCCCAGATGCTTGCCAGTATGCCTTCCAGGCAAATTGTAGAAGGCAATTAAGTCCGCTCGGAGGTTGAGGTTTGTAACTGGGCCTTCTGCTGTCTGTACAGTCTTTGCTTCAATCCAATGCACAGTCACAGCCATGAATGGGCGAAGGTTGGGATCCGACCAAAGATCAGTCATCAACGAGATCTTCTCAACGGCATTCTAGAATCATTCCTCAGATCAGGCTGTTGTCATTCAATAAAGTAGGAGTGCTTACCTTCAACTCCCCTCGAAGCTCCTCCATGTAGATATCCCAGCGTTTGCAAATATGGTTATGGACAAAAGTTCAGTGTAGGATGTCTTCATCTTGCAGCTCCTTTTGAAGCAATAAGAGCAACTGCTGGTGAAGAGATCAAGACGGTGAAGTGATTGAGAACGGCGAGACTACTAATACACTCTACCTAACACCTAACACTAACTCCAAGTCAAGCCGTGCGAGGTAAGTAGTATGTATAGACCTTTTGTAGTTTTGCTGCACCGATTTCAAGGGTGCAAGTATGGGGGTAGTGTAGAGTATTAAGAATTTTTCAAGTTCTCTCTCTTGTGCACACTAGTTCCAAGTAATCGAGGAGTACTCGATTGTCACACAGTTAACCTAAAAGGTTATATCTTTATAGCTTTGATCTTTCCTTTACTTAGTATCACGCTGTGCGAGATAAGAGTCACAAAACCAGTCGATTGCAAATGCAAAGTAAANCACAAATAGAACAGCAGTAATTCTCTGGGGGGAAAAAACTATGCTAAAAGAGTCCAATATATATACT
>JANBPK010001689.1:0-16252 GCA_027579435.1 Candolleomyces eurysporus
TAACCGTGTATGAACGAGGGAGGATAAGGAGAAAGGAGGGCCCAGATACACGTCGTCAGCTGCTCACACAACCGCCATCATTGTTTGTTTGTTTTCTCACAGCCCGAGTTGCTATGTCCAGGCCGTTTGTAGGCCAAAAGTGTCTTGTTTTCATCGTTTAACTAGGTATATTTTACATATTGAATGTTCTATCCCGCTCCACATGCGACGGCACGATGCAGGAAGGCAGCGAAGTGACCGGTATTATCCAATCTTGGACGGTTGATGGACAACCAGGCCGGCGAAGCGCGAAGTGCAATGGGGGTTCGATTTAAATTTCATCCTGATACGCCTGTAACACACTAGCGGTGTCGATACGACAGAACCCGGCGTTCATGGCCTTCTTTAATATCCTTGCTCTTGGCGACGCTGCCCGAACCAAAGCAATGGAGGGTATCTGGGAGAAAAAAAANGTAAGAATCGCGAATGACGCTTTGGAAAGATATGGTATGGCCCCTCCCCTTGCACCCTCGTTCAACTGGATATCTGAGAAAGGCATTGGTCGTTTGGGTAGGCGGTGGTGGTCGGGGTCAGGACAGTGGGCATGCTATTGCACTGCGCAGGGCTTCTTGATAGATTGAGGGAAGAGGCAATTCAAGGATAGCCAGCCTGATCTCCCGTGGTCAAACTAAACGAGTGCCCAATCCAGAAGAAAACTTGATGGGACACCGTCGGACTCGATACCGAGCACAATCTCACCGGCACCCACATCATTGAGGGTGCTCTTCGCAAGCATTCGTTAAAATTTTGGGGCATCCGTCTATGATTTGTCTCTAGTGCTGAGTCTGGGCGCCGGTTCAAGCCTGTGTGTTGTGGTGTGTTTGTCTGTGTCTGGCCTGCAGCCCAGGTCCTACGCGTCTCGTGTTTGTTCGCACTGTTGAGTGTGACTAACTCGCTTCTTTGGTCGTCGCTGCCTGTGCAGACCGCTCTCGACGTCACCGGCCACCACGGTCACAAAGGCCACAACAGCTGCCCTCGTAGCTTCCAACAGCAATGCCAACAGTCCATCTGGGCAACAAGTTACGCATCTAACCCCGTTTCCCTTGCCCAAGGAGTCAGCTATGGATGCGAAGACTTTCAGGATTCCCGAATTTACGGACATCTCGCAACTGTGCACTCTGAGCTGAGGCGATTCTAACGGGAGAAACAACGAATATACTACGGCGCTAATCTTCCTTCTGGTAAACACAATCAATTTGAAACCGGCCTCCCTATCAAACCAACTAAATTCTGCCAGTTGTATAATGTCGGTCTCTTTGGCATATCTATATTTGGTGCACCTCCTCAACTGACCTTCGTCCTTCTGGCACGTTCTTTGGCTCGCCAAAAGACTGTTGGACACAAACTTACACGCCACAAATCTACCAATGGAAGTTGATGCCCAACGATATGTTCCTAACGACTTCGTGACCTTTGATCCATGCCAGTCTGACGTCAACGAAACATTTGCCAGCAGTGGTTTCAGGGAGGTAAGCATCTTTTCACCCAGGCCGTATCACAATATGTCCCGCTAATGAAACCAACGACTTTTGCCTTCTGATTTTGGATTCTACGTTCCCGTTCACCGGAAGAATTGATCGGGGCGCACTCAATACAAGCCATAAACAGGCCACCAGTGTCCATGTACCAAAAACGATAGGAACGTTTTTACGCGTGCTAAACATGAGGTGATTATCGTACAGACCTCCCTTCACCCCTAATATAAGGAAATATCCGAGCAACAACGGGCGTCACATAGACTTAATCACCCGCCCCGTGTGCACATCGAGGTTCATTTCCCAGTAGGGGGCACGTTCCAGGAACAACAGCTGACACCTTCGGCGCTTCGTCTGGATGCTATATTAAGACTCACGATTCTGCCCCTTCCTTCTCCTTGAGCAAATCCCGAATGTGCTTACAGTCTCTGTACAATGGCAGATAATACCATCAAATCGCCCATCGAGCTTTCGGACAAGGTGCATTTCTCTCACTGCAATCGTCATGATTAATGCTTCATGTACTTGTACAGGATGTGCTCATTGCGTCAGTATCCTTTCCGCTCCCCGAATATGCTTCATGGTTGCTCACTCACCTGATCCTTCCGTTACCAGCGTCATGGGCTTGACTGGGAGCGGGAAATCTTCCGTAGGTCTCCCCGTACCATTTCCTTTCACTGTTAACGGCTCATTCGGCCGCCTCGAACTTGTCGATAGTTCATCAACCTAGCCACCCAATCGCCCAACAAACTCCAAGTTGGGCACTCTATCCAGTCGTGCACGGATGTGGTTGAACGCGCAGACACGTTCGATTTAGAGGGTCGTCGAATCGTCTTGTTCGATACCCCGGGCTTCGACGATACGAACAAGAGTGAAACTGAGATCCTGAGGATTATCGCGATTGAACTGGAGAAGCAGTACGTGGCCATTCATACATAAGCCTTAGAGTCGCCGATTATTCACGACTATGAATTCCGTTCCTCCAGATACCGTAAGGGCCAAAAACTCCACGGAATCATCTATGTCCACCGAATCTCGGATCTCCGTGTCGGCGGCCTCGCCAAAACCAACTTTTCCATCTTCCGCAAGTTATGCGGAGACTCCTCCCTCCGAAACGTCATCATATTGACCAACATGTGGTCCCGCCTCCCCTCAGAGCTCGAAGGCCGTCGCCGAGCTGCCGAGCTCGCCAGCCTCGACGATTTCTTCAAACCCGCGATCGCCAAAGGCGCNGTGATGATGCATCATAAGAAGGATACAGTGGATAGTGCGCATGAAATCCTCCGTCAGATCCTGAAGAACCATCCGATGGCGTTGTCGATCCAGACAGAAATAGTCGACCAGCACAAGAACATCACTGNAAACAGGTGCGGGGATGGCTCTCGACGAGAAGCTGGCGCAACTCGTTCAACAATACGAACGAAAGCTGAAAGAGCAATTCGAGGCGGCGGAACGGGCGAGGCGCGAGAGAGACGAAGAAACACGTAAGGAGCAACTCGAAGAAGCCGACAGAGTTCGTCGACTGGTAGAGAAGTTGGAGGAGGACAGACGTAACCAAGCGAAGCAGTACCAGTTACTCCAAGAGCAATTAGCGGAGGCCGAACGCAAACGCGAGCAAGCTATACGCGAGGCGGAAGAGAGGAGTCGGAGAGAGATCCAGGCAGCTGAAGCTAGGTGGCGCCAGGACGTAGAAGCCACCGTACGACGCCGAACGTGGGACACGGCGGACCTCGAGGAGACAATGAGGAACATGAAAATTTCTCCCGATTCCCCGACTGCAAGCACCATGAGACATGGTACCATTGTCTCCGGCCGCTCTTATGCCATGTTCAACGGCCAACACGAATCTTACTACGCGACTCTCGATCAGGATGAGGAATACCGTGAGTACCTACCCTTGAAACTCTTTTGTTATAGCCTGACGAAAGACATTTCTAGTTACCGTGCAATCGCGATTGTATCAACGCAGAGCTCGTCAGCAGGTGAGTCCAGCCGCTGGGCGCCGTCTCATCGACTCTGACTCCCAAAAGTGGACATTCCATTGTAAAGGCAGCACCCTACCCTCCGACTCGCGTTCCAAGAATCTATGGGCAATTCAATCAGTAAGCAGCAGCAAATATTTGTGCGTCACAAGTCAAGGCGAGATCAAGGCGTGCAAAACGTCGTCCCCCACTCTGTGGCGCACTAGTAGAATCAGCGATCATGGTCATAACTCCCAATTCCGGTGAGCTTTTAGTTATCTCCTCCCTATCCTCTGACGAAGGTTGTCGTTCCAACGTTCCAATTCTGACCGGTTTCGATCTTATAGAATTTATCCTTATGACTCGTCTAACCCACGCAACAACAAGGTCATTTCGCTCCACGGTGGACATGGCCAAAGTGGAGATATAGTCAAAGTAGACCGACGGTACGGCAGAGACGATGAGGTTTGGATCATGGAAGGGTGTGATTGACGAAGATTTCACCATGAACGTTACCGGAGAATTCGAACGAGGCCTGAGTGAATTAGTATGTATGTCGTGTATAGGATGCCAGTTTTATGTATTCGAAGAAATGACACACCGTATGCATCTTCAGTTTCAAAAGTGATAATAACGGTTTCCATATATATTCCAAGATAATATAATNAAAAAATATGCCACCTAGCCCTCCTCCACAACAAACTATAACATGATCGCCTCACATTTTACAATGAACGCGACCCGAAGCAGTAGCGGTCTCTCCCACCCCGCAGACGACGAAGACCGGGCCTCCACAGTTGACAACACAAACCATAGCCCAACGTACAGGACTCCGAAGTCAAGCAAAAACAGAATGGGAGCCCGACCCTCGGCGGACGCGTTCTATGTGATACTAGGAGGCCCTTGCGCCCCGGCGTTGTCAATTTCTTCGATTTCTTCTGAGGTGAGCGGGGCTGTTTCCGGCGGAGGTTTATTAGCGATATTACTACACCCAAGAAAGTGGAGAAAGAGAAAAGAGAAGACAGTGAGACGTACGTAGATCCCCGACGGCCAGATACTCTTCGAGGTGCTTCTTATTCGAGCTTGTCCTGAACAGATGGTTCACGTTTGAGTTGACGGGCACGCAGAGGAGAACCAGGGCACCACTAAACGTGACGATGACAGCGCCTTTAGCTTTCACCCATAAGAAAATGACTTGCGTAGGGGTGATGCCTAATCGTTCGGCCGCCTTCCCGATAGGTGCATCGGGGGGTACGCGGTGATAGGACTCTATTAGAAAATGTGGGGTTCAGTCAACAAGTGAAATACATCAGTGGCTAGTATGAATGAACACGCACGCAAGACTTCCATAGGCTTCAGTGACGATGCCGTGGTTTGCTTGGTACTCTAACAGAGCTTTTAGTTGGGTGTAGTTGTACGGATGGAAGCGGATCTAGCGAGAGGTCATCATTATTCATATATGGACAATGAATCACCGACTTAAGGTTAGATACCTGATTGACTGCAGGGGTGACTTTGGCATGCTTGAGAAGGATTTGAAGTTCTTCGATACCGAAATTGCTAACCCCAATGCTCCTTCAGACGAGACGGAATCGACATCAGCCGTACGCAATACAAATAACAGGTCGGACGGAGCGAACTTTGCAAGACCCTCTCCTCTTCTCGAATCTTCTCAAACGCGGTCCATGCACCAACATAATCTCCTCGAGGGGCGTGGATGAGGTACAGGTCGAGGTACTTTATACCAACCTAAGGACGAAGAAGTTTTACCAGCTGGAAGTCCCACGCAAGGACACGCTGGAGGTCAAGTCAAAAACGCACCTTGCTCAAACTGTCTTCCAACGCCTTGCGGGGCGTCTCGTGTGGAAGGCCATACTTGGAGGTGATGTAGAGAGTTGAGGCCTGAGGGCTCTAAGCCGCTTTCCCTAATGGCACGCCCGACGCTCTCTTCGTTCCGATAGTCTAGGAGTCAGATAAAGATATAAGGAGTGCGTAGCACGAGGAAGTAATGAGACGGACGCTGCGCAGTGTCGATATGTGAGAATCCTGCTTCTATGGCTTGTTCTATGTAGGTGTGTATATCCTTGCCCTTATTCACGCTACCTGAGCCAAAAGCAATGGAGGGTATCTAAAAGAAATAAAATAAGAACCACGTCAAAACCGTATGTTATAAACGCTCACCTTGCGACCATCGTTCAACTGGATATCTGAGAAGGGCATTTGTGGGCTGCGCAGATGGTGGTGGTGGTCAGGGTCAGGACCGTGGGCTTGATCGCACTGCGCAAGACTTCTTGCAGTGATCGCAGTGAACTATATACCCTTTTGCTCGTGCAAGTGTAGCATGACGGGCGATTGGCCGAACGTTGGGAAAAGAGGTGATTCAAGGAAAGCCAGCCGAGAGTCTGACGCCATATAGGCGCCCTCCCAGGAAGGAAAGGAATGCGCTTTCTCACTGAAATGCCGAGCACCCCGCGTTGAGGATATTCTTCACGAGTATTGCCGACATTTTGAGATGCTTGGGGACTGAAGCCTGAGGACTCTGCGGTACATTGGTGGAAACAAATGTGTGTTGTGGTATGTTTGTGTGTGCCTGGAGGCCTGTCGCTCTTGTTCGCTGCGTTGCGCATCTGCACTGTTGAGCTTGTCTCCCTCGTTTCTCGCTTCTCGTTCTTCGCTGCCTGTTAGCCACCATGGCCACCATGGCGACAACAGCTGCCATCAACGCTTCCAAAAACAACACCAATGGACCAGGTCCTGTTCTTACTTCCCCTCGTCATCTTTGCAACCCAGCCGAACATCCCTGCAGCTGTGAGTATTTCTTTCCTCCCTCATCCACCTTCCTACATGCCAAGTGTTGATTTTGTTCAGCTCTCATGATCTCCCTGGATATCTCCTCAGGCTATAAGCCTGTCAAGTTCTAGTATCCTTTCACTTTCTATTCCCCTGCCGAGAGATCCAACGCCGCAATCCATCCAAACACCGCTCAGAGCCTTGATCCTCCTTCTGGGAGTTACTCAACCGTTACTTACGACCCCCACCTCACCAATTCGCGCTGCACGCACGAATAGGAACCTCATCCGGATGGTTATCACCCTAGCAATCATTATCTTGCCACTAGAGCTGTCGCTCATCTCGTCTTTGTTCTCGCTGCAGTGGTTTTGGCCGTCAGCCGTCGGTCTGGTCAATACACACGTCTTCCCATGCGTTATGCATATTTGGATACACAATTTCAAGAGGCCCTTGGTTACCGTTATGCAGCGAACGCCTATGCTGCCTACCCCTGGTTCGCCTGCCGCTTAGAGGCTGCCGAACGGCGCCTAGCGAAGGAGAAGGCAGACTTGGAGGCGAGAATGAGGAACAGCCCCAGCTCTAGCCTCAAGCATGGCACCGTCGTCTCCGGCCGGACTTGTGCCAATACAATATGCTACACCATTCCTACTCCGTGACTATTGAATGACCTCACATTCTCGCCCAGCCACTGCACGACGACTTCCATCCTCACTTTTTGCAATCACGGTTCCGTTAGGTGCGACACAACGTAGACGTACGTGCCAACTCGGGCCCTGGTATCCAAGAACCTCGAGTGTAAGGAGATTTCTGAAGGATTCAATCTGCTCTGGATGGAAAGGCTTAGGAGTGTCGGATTCATGATGATGGTCGAGGCATATAACCTGTCTCGCGTTGTCCACTTGCCAAAATTCAGCATGTTATTCAACGCGCGTCGCCACGAGGCACTCAGAAAAAGTACAAAAGTTATAGCTATTTTACTCTCGTAACTGAATGATGGTAGCCACTTTTACACCCCAGCTGTCCTTGTCTAGCTTCTCTAACTGCTCAATCTCAGCTGCCAGTGAGTTATTCCCAGGTTTCCCAGACCTCCCAGGCTTCCCCGACCTCTCAGGTTCCGCAGACCCCCCAGGTCCCCCAGACCTCCCGGGTCTCCCTGACTCCCCCATCATGCGATACCCCAGCCGCTTGAAAGGAGACTCGTCCTGTGCTATGCAAACGAAATTGGCTGGCGAAGCCGATATGAATAGCTTGAAGAACCCGATATCCTTGTAACGGCCATCCCCAAAGCAGAATTTCCAGGGAAATCCGGCGCCATTTGCATAGCCTATTGGGAGCTTGGAATATGGAGGAAGTGGGGCATCGATGACCCCCGGACCCGCACCACGGGGTGGCATGAACCAGGGCGCTGTGTATATGCCGTCAGCCTTCGAATATACCTAGGGAAACGGGACTGGCGTACTGATTGTGAGCTCGTTGGGATCAAAGTAGAATAGGTATGGATAGATGGGAATGTCACTAGTACTGTCGTTGAATAACGTCATCTCTACCGGCTTGCCGATGTCTGCATCTGGCAGATAGACTGCTGAAGGTTCGCGTGCAAGCAGATTTTCGCCCATAGGTTTGAAACTCTCGCATGACGAGCCATAGTCTTCCAGATCGATTCGTTCGAGATAGTGAAGTTCCATGCGCACTGGAGCGAATTCATTCTTGCCTCATCGGCAGAGATAAAAGTTGAAATGCTGCCAGGTCCTGATTATGCTTTGGAGGTCTGCAGGGGTGATGCGCTCAAACGAATGGGAGAAACGTTCGGGGATATACTGGTTAAGTGACGAGTCACCGCGATGAACGCGGACCTGATCCCCGTCCCGTACTAGTTTCAGCGCTGCATCCGCCGGATCGCCGACAATGTCTACCTAGTGTGTCGAGGAGTTTTGCGGGAAGACAGATTCAAGTTCTGGCCAAGCTCGGTCTTGACAATAGACTTTTGGAGGGTCATTCCTCTAATCGATCCGCCGGGCATNAAAAAAACCTGGGATCTTGAACTTCTTATACCCTGGAGGATGACCAAGCAAAGTGTTGGTACGTATTAGAGGGCTAAGGAATAAATAAGCACTGATGATTATTTTAGGTCAATACAACCTACGCTCATGGGGGATAAATCAGAGGGGACAGANGGGGACAGAGGGGACAGAGGGAGGGAAGAGGGAGGAACAACTAGTCTTAGTCGAGGTTTAAATGAAAAGTATGCAATGCCAGTTTCGAGATGAGCGGCGAAATATGAGTGGCTCATCAGAGGGAAAATGCTCTCATCCGCCTTCTGACCTGCTTTTTAGCCCGATACAAGACTGGTGAACTCCGATTCGTACGGCGCAAAGATTTGTCCCCCTTTGTGATCTTTGCTCCAAGCCGGTCTGACCTCGCTGGAACATCTCTCAGTCGTATACCAGTAGCTCCAGAGAGGTAAGCATCCAGGCCATATTACAAAATGCCCCGCTCATAATCGTGAAATCGATGGCCATAGCTGTCTTATGTCGGGCTCTATGGACGAATCAATTGCAAGGATCGCACCACGAGTCATATTCAATAGAAGCCACAAACAGGTCAATGCACCTGTCCCAAATACAATACATGTGCAAGCAATTTCCTACGCGTGCTAAACACGAGGTGATTGTTGTACCAATCTCTTCCTCTTCACCCTTCGCTGTAAGGAGATCTCCGAACGACAACGGGAGTCACATAGAATCAAGTGTGCGGCATCGGTGTTCATTTCCTTGGAGGGAGCATGTTTCTGAAACAACCTGACCCTCAGTATTACATCGCAGTGCTGTATAAAGGCAGGCTCGTACAGCACTGACTTGAACACTACCCGCCCCTTTGTCTTTCAATCAGACCTCTAACGAGCTAACGGTTTCTCAAGAATGGGATTTGTCAGATGGAAGGCTAATAATGCACACAAGGTACGCCGCTTCAACGATCGTCTTGATTGATACTCAAGGAGCTCGTACAGAATGTGTTTATCGCGTCAGTCTCTCTCTCGCTTGTTAACTATCCGTGCTTGCTCACTCATCAGGGCGATGTTCCTCTACCAGCGTAATGGGCTTGACTGGGAGTGGAAAATCTACTGTAAGTCTCCTCATTTCTTCTTTCATCACTCGCAGTAGCTCATTGCACCACCTTATACTCACTGCGCTTACCCCTGGTTGACAGTTCATCAACCTAGCCACCCAATCGTCCAAAAAGCTCAGAGTTAGGGACTCGAATCTTTCCTGCACGGATGAGTTTAAATTCGCAAACCCGTTCTATTTGGACGGTTACCGAATATTCTTGTTCGATGCTCCAAGTTTCGACAATACGAACAAGTCTGAAGTTGAAATACTCGGGATCATCACATCTATCCTAGAGAAACAGTACGTATTCGTTCATGCATGAAACCCCAAGAGTCTCCAGCTGTTCGTGGATCTGAATTCCCTTCCTGCAGATACCGCAGAGGTTTAACCCTTCATGGAATCATCTACGTCCACCGAATCGACCTCCATGTCAGCAGCCTCGCCAAAACGGACTTTGACATCTTCTGCAAGTTATGCGGGGACTCTTTCCTCCGGAACGTCGTCATAATGACCAACATGTGGTCCCGCCTCCCCTCAGAGCTCGAAGGCCTTCGTCAAGCTACTGATCTCGCCAGTCTCGACGATCTCTTCGAACCGGCGATCGCCAAGGGCACTGTGATGATGTATCATATGCAGGATACAGAGGAGAGTGCACATGAAATTCTACGCCAGATCCTGAAGAACGATCCGATGCCGTTGTCGATCCAGACAGAAATAGTCGACCAGAACAAGAATATCACCGAAACGAGTGTGGGGATGGCTGTCTACAAGAATCCGGTGCTACTCTTTCGACAAAAGGAGCTGACAGAGCGTTTAGAGGTGGCAGAAAAGGCAAGGAAGGAGGCGCTTGTGGAAGCCGAGCAAGTTCGTCAACTGCTGGAGCAGTTGGAGGAGGAGAAACGCAACCAAACGAGGCAGCACCAGTTGCTCCAAGAGCAATTGGCTCAATCCGAAAGGAAATGCGAGCAAGCTATGTGTGAGGCGGATGAGGCAAAAGAGAGAGGTCGGAGAGATGCTCAGGCAGCTGAAGATAGGCGGCAACAGGAGGTACAGGCAGTTACGCAAGAGGGCGATGAGCGAGTGCGTCAACTCCTAGAGAAATGGGAGGAGGAAAGAGGCGACCATACGAGGCGGTACCAGTTGCTCCAAGAGCAATTCGCCGAAGCCGAAAGGAAGCACGAGCAAGCTATTCGTGACGCAGAAGAGAGAAACCGAAGAGAGGCTCAGGCAGCTGAAGCTAGGCGGCGCCAGGAGCTAGAGGCCGCCGAAAGACGTCGAGCGCAGGAGATGGCGGACGTGGAGGACATAGTGAAGGACAGGATGAAGGACAGGATGATGCCACCCGATTTCCCAGGCTTCAGGCATGGTTGCATCGTCTCCGGCCGGTCTTATGCCATGTTCAACAAGGAAGACAATTCTTACTACGTGACTGTTGACGAGAAGACGGAACACAGTGAGTACTCACCACTGAAGCTCTCTATGAATGCTGTCGAAAGGAAACTCTAGTTATCATGGAATCCCGATTGGATCAACAATCGAGAGCTCGTCAGCAGGTGAGCTATTGCCAACGGAAATTCCCACTTGACAATTGACTCTGGCTACCCAAAGTGGAGATTCAAGAGCCATAGCCACCAAGGTGACATAACGATATGGACAATTCAATCAGCGAGCAGCGGCAAGTATCTCTGCGCCCAAGATCCAGCGGGGCGGCTCAAGGCATGCGAAACTTCGTCTCCATCATTATGGCGCACTAGTAAAGTCTCTGGTCGCCAGTTTCGGTGAGCTTTGAGCGCCCGGCAGGTCATCCAGCTTCTGACCAGGGCTGTGATTCGAACTTTCCAACTGGTTTTGATCTCCTAGATTTCATCTTCACAATGCCTTGCCAGGCTACGGAGACAGACTCGTCCTTGCGGTCTCCGAAGGACGTGCCAAGAGTGGAGATGTGATCGATATGTTCTCTCAGCTGGACGATCAGCGTGAGATTTGGGTCATGGAGGAGTGAAACTGATCAAGACTACCTTTATCACGTTTACTTGAGAATGACGCCTGACTGAATGAGTATGTGTATCGCGAGTAAGATGGCGGTAGCTTGAAAGTATTTTAAGAAATAATCCACCGTATGTATTACGTACCGTTGACGATCTTCGGCGACACAAAGAACCTACCTCGAACGTTCAAACCAGATATCGGCCTTAAGTAAGCTTTGTAAATTTGGGAGCACTCGGAGGACATACCAACAGGGACAATCCCAGAGCGATTTGTGTAGTGATCCCTAAAGGTGCCTTTCTTGAGGGGATATCGAAAGGGTCCTTCGGTGATAAGACCAAGAACAGGCGGAGTGGATATGAGTGGACACCTGTTATGAAAATTCCAATAACGGCCCAGACTAATACGACGATATGGTCGCTTCAATCAAACGCCTCAGCGGCTAGTATTTGCAAACGAGAGAAAGGATCAACCTGTTCGACGGACTTGGGAGGTTTGGATCAAAATTAGACTGAACGGGTATCGTGGGTGCGATGATGACGGTTTCGATATATTCCAAGACGATATAATCAGCAAGACACACCAAATATGTACCATAGCCGCCCCCAGCCCTCTGAGACGGCCAGCCAAGACGACCGCTTCACATTTGAAATGAACGCGACCGGAAGTAGCAGCATTAGTCGCGCTAGCAGCCCTTCTACTGCTCTCCCTCTCCCCCATGACGACGAGGACCGAGTCATCACAGCTGACAACGCAAAACGTGTAGGACTCCGAGGGTGAGCNAAAAAGCCGAATGGAGGGCCTGAGCCTGCCCAGCAAATGCGTTCTATGCGGTATTGGGAGGCCCTTGAGCCCCGGCATTGTCAATTTCTTCGATTTCTTCTGAAGTGAGCGGGGCTGTTTCCGACGGAGATCGGTTAGCAAGATGACCATACCCAANGAAAGCGGAGAAAGAGAAAAGAGAGGACAGTGAGACGTACGTAGATCCCCGACGGACAGATACTCTTCGAGGTGCTTCTTATTCGAGCTTGTCCTGAATAGACGGTTCACGTTTGAGTTGACGGGCACGCAGAGGAGAACCAAGCCATCACTAACGTGACGATGACAGCGCCTTTAGCTTTCACCCACAAGAAAATGACTTGGGTGGGCGTGATTCCCAGTCGTTCGGCTGCCTGCTTGATAGGCGCATCGACAGGGCCTCCGGGGTATGCGGTGATAGGACTGTTAGAAAATGTGAGGTTCAGTTAACAAATGAAATACATCAGCGGTGAGTATGGGTATGGCGCACGCAAGACTTCCATAGGCTTCGGTGACGATGCCGTGGCTTGCTTGGTACTCTAACAGTGGTTTTAGTTGGGTGTAGTTGTACGGATGGAAGCGGATCTAGCGAGAGGTCATCATTATTCATATATGGGCAATGAATCACCGACTTAAGGTAAAATACCTGATTGACTGCAGGGATAACTTTGGCATGCTTGAGAAGGGTTTGGAGCTCCTCGATACCAAAATTGCTAACCCCAATGCTCCTTCAGACAAGACGGATTCGATATCAGCCGTGCGCAATACGCACAACAAGTCGGACGGAACGAACTTTGCAAGACCCTCTTCTTGGATCTTCTCAAACGCGGTCCATGCACCAATATAATCTCCTCGAGGGGCGTGTATGAGGTACAGGTCGAGGTATTTTATACCAATCTAAGGACGAAGACGTTTTACCAGCCGTAAGTCCCACGCAAGGACACGCTGGAAGTCAAGTCGAAAACGCACCTTGCCCAAGCTGTCTTCCAACGCCTTGCGGGGCGTCTCGTGTGGAAGGCCATACTTGGAGGTGATGTAGAGAGTTGAGGGCTCTAAGCCGCTCTCCCTAATGGCACGCCCGACGCTCTCTTCGTTCCGATGTCTGGGAGTCACATAAAGAGATAAGGGGTGCTTAGCACGAAGAAGTAACTGAGACGGACGCTGCGCAGTATCGATATGTGAGAATCCGGCTTCTATGGCTTGTTCGATGTAGGCGTGTATATCCTTGCCCTTATTTACGCTACCTGAGCCAAAGGCAATGGAGGGTATCTGAAAGAAATAAAATAAGAATTACGTCAAAACCATATGTTATAAACGCTCACTTTGCGACCATCGTTCAACTGGATATCTGAGAAGGGCATTTGTGGGCTGCGCAGATGGTGGTGGTGGTCAGGGTCAGGACCGTGGGCTTGATCGCACTGCGCAAGACTTCTTGCAATGATCGCAGTGAGCTATATACCCTTTTGCTTGCAATTGTAGTATGACGTGCGATTGGCCAAAACTTTGGGAAAAGAGGCAATTCAAGGAAAGCCATCCGAGAGTCTGACGCCATATAGACGCCCTCCCAGGAAAGAAAGGAAATACACCCTCGGACTCAAATACCGAGCACCCCACTGCGTCGAGGGTATTCTTCACGAGTATCGTCGACATTTTGAGATGCTTGGGATGAATTGTCTTGAGGACTCCGATGCGGCGGAAGAGAAACAAATGTGTGTTGTGGTATGTTTGTGTGTGCCTGGCCCTGGCCTGCAGTCCTAGGCCTGTCGCTCTTGTTCGCTGCGTTGCGCATCTGCACTGTTGAGTCTGTCTCCCTCGCCTCTTTGCTCATCGCTGCCTGGTGCAGACCGTGCTCAACGTCATCATCCACCATGGCCACAACGGCGACAATAGCTGCCGTCGTCGCTTCCAACAACAATGCCAACGGTCCATATGGCCAACAGGCTAGACGTCCAACCCCGCTCCCGCTACCCGAGGACGACGATCACCTCCCCCGCCTCAATGGTCGTCCCCGGGTCCTGACAGTAGGCTCGGAGGATTCTGATACTGAAGATTCTCCAGAACTGTCAGCTATAGATTCCTCCGCTGCACTTATCCTTGTCCACGACGACCCCCATGATTCCCAACAATTCGGCTTCTCAGACGAGGACGATGGAGACGAGGATGACGACATTGTCAGTCCAATATTCGAGATAAGGAGGACAACCATCCCGGCCCTACCACCACGCACCGTCTTCCTCTATCTACTCGCCCCATTCCTCAAGTTTGGAGCGCTGAACATTCTACCTGCCGCGGACCGTCTGGACCTCAAATTTGGGCTGCCCGCACTCTTCCTATCCGCCATATGCACCGCATTCTCAAGACAGATATGGTACATGCTCGCACGATATTTGCGCAAGGCCGAAGTCCCTGAAGTCCTGTGCGATACCTTTGCTAAAGCGAGAGGCAAGGAAAAGCAGAGGAACTTTATTAGGTTAGGCGTAAAAGTCGGGACGGCCGTTGCTAGCTCCCTTCTTGCTATTCTTTATCTCCATGGTATGTCGTTCATCTTCTATGAGCTTCCAGCGCCTGACCAGAGATGCCTAGAATCCGTCCGCGTGCTTCTTCCCTTCCTCCCAACATCCAATCTTCTTCAACTCCTCATCGTCGTCATATGCGGCTTTGTGGTCTTCTTCCTCTCATATGCGCAATCCCTATCGTCGAAGCGAGTTGTCTTCGCCTCGTGGTTATCCATCTTCGCCTACCTGGCGTGGTTCATATGCGCCATCTATGCCCATGCAAAGGGCTTCCTGTTTGATGGTGGTTCATCCACCTCACCGCCCTCTGGTTGGAAAGGCATCTGTCAGTACGCTTATACCTACTCTCGTATGCTTGCGCTGATGTAGAATCTTAGTTGTCATCGCTTTCACCTTTGCCACATCCTCCACTCTCCCTCTCTACGCCTCCCTCAAAAGTGGGATCAATCCCGTCACGACTGCCAAGACACCCCGGTCACGGTCGTTCCGCTTCCTCTCTTTCGCATCCATCTTCTGCGCTATCCTCTTCCTTCTCCCTCTCGTTATCTTTGCGGCTCGGCCGAACATCCCTGCAGCTGTGAGTGTTCCTTCTCTCCCTCATCCACCTTCCTACATGCCGAGTGTTGATTTGGTTCAGCGCTCACATTCTCCCCAGATATCTCCTCGGGCTATGAGCTTGTCAAGTCCCGGTGTCCTTTCACCTTCTCTCCCTCTGCCGAAAGATCCAACGCCGCAATCGATCCAAACGGCCCTCGCAGCCCTCTCAGCCTCAACCCTCCTTTTGGGAGTTGCTCAACCGCTGCTTACAATCCCCATCCTACCGATTCGCGTCGTACGCACGAATATTAACCTCACACGTGTGGTTATCTCCCCAGCGATCATCGTCTTCTCGCTGGGGCTTTCCCTCGTCTCGTCTTCGGCATTTACAGCCCAATTCGTCTATGTTCTGACTGCGGTGGTTTTGGCCATCAGTCTCGTCAGTACATACGTTTTCCCGTGCGTTATGCACATCTGCGTGCACAATTTCAAGAGGCCGCTTGCAATTGTTATGCCGAGGACGCCCATGCTACCTACGCCTGCTTCGCCCGCCGTTGGTGGGGCTGGCGGTAGTAGTGGAAGCGGAGGCCTTTCACCCAACTTAGATAACCGAACGGACGAGCTCCTGCAGAGGAAGGAGAGGGCGCTGCAGAGGAAGCAGTTTAGGAAGAGGATTGTTTGGGATTTGGGTGTTTGGGTGCAGCTTGGGTTGTGTGCGGTGGGGCTTGTGTTGGCTGCGTCGAGTTTGGTGCAGCGGTGATGGACGGTTCTCCCGATCATTTTCTCATCTCTCATCCGCTGGATACTACGTGCACATCATTACTATACTTCTTTGCATCTGGGCGTTCATTTTTTCCTATTNTTTTTTTTTTGTCTCTTTTTACCCCAGNATTGAGCCGNAGCTGCTTACCGGTTGTACCGGTTAGAAGTGTACCACTGTCTTTTCCCGCCCTTTTCTTCTTTTCACTCCTTTTGGTCAAAGTGTACATACTTGATAGGTATGATTCTAGCGGGCTGATCTATGTACCTATCTGTAGTATATCTTT
>JANBPK010000169.1:0-19838 GCA_027579435.1 Candolleomyces eurysporus
CAATTCTTTCGAGGGAGAGGATGGCGAATCGCGAGGGAAATCTGCCTACTCGACATGCGATCTCGAATTTGGTTTCCATTTCCATGCCTTTACGCAGAAATTGCTCAGTTTCTTTGCGGACCCGTCCCGGTCGCTTCACCATTCTCACATCACCCAAGAAAGAACCCGATGGTCGTTCGCGCAATGCACGTGGCTGAGCCTAGACTCGAACCAGTCTCTCTTCAGTGCTGTCTGAGGGCGTAGAAGGTACGAGTAGTGCGAGCACTTGCCTCCGATCAAGATGAGGTATCCATTCGTATAATGGTTAGACTTTCTCTGTTTATTCGAAGTCTCTTTGCTAACCGCATTTTCATCGCACAGCAGAGTTTCATGGTCCTTGCATCGCCCTCACAAGAGGTTGAGGCGCTCTTTAGAGAGGTAAGCTCTGCAGTTCTTCAGCTCACGGACAAACTTGGCTACTGTCAAACCCGCAAGCGTCTCCATAAAGCGATTCAGAAAGATGTTCAAGGTATAATTCGTCAGCTGAGAAAGTAGCGCCTATCCTGACAGCCCTTCCTTCACAGCGTTGATAATTGCTGATGTAGACAGACCGACTCTCCACATCGACTCTCGTTTTTCAGGTCGAATTGAAGAATGGTCTAAAACGAAGTGCAGTCATCTGAAGTTAATCGATTAATATAGTATGTATGAGCATATAGGTCGTATATAAGCAGGTTTTCTGTATAAAGGTCATAAAGCTATAGTGATCACAGCTTGCCAGAGAGAACACGACAACATCCCACTGATGTGCTTTCTCGGTTCTTGGCATTGGCGTTCGTGACCAATTGAATGCATTTCACAATGACTGCACAGCAGGGATCCAGCCTGTAATTTCCCCTCAGCCCACCACTGCTTCCCGTGCACAGCCCTGCTTGAACGATCACAGCAGCTGTCAATAGGCAGCGCCTGGGAGGCCGGGCGCTAATTACGCAACGGTGGCGCTTCGAAACGAAGCGGCATCCCAGGGGCAATCAGTGGATGCATGCCTTCTTGACCTCAAACCACCATGTCGTCCCACTCTCGCGTGCATTCTTTTAGTCCTTTCATCAATGGAGGTTGGTTGCTTATCGTGTCCAGTCTGCCATTTACTCAGTCATTTGACAGGGGGATCACAGCAACTGTTCCCGGATGCCAGCAATTTCTCGATGAGAGATCCCAGCTTCCAAATTGCTGGCCGAGATATCATTTATCACAGTACAGAGAAGAATGACAATGATTGTCTGTGATGTTGATCTGTTCCGTACTGAGGAGGAACTGACCTAGAACTCTAGACGCCCAGAAAGTAGCTCGCTGGCTGAGCACGACGGACGTCAAGCGTACACACACGGATACACTGGCTAAACGTACTCCCGGAACGGGCACATGGCTTGTGGAAGGGGATCAATTCACGCTATGGTCTCGAGGAGAGAAGAAAGTGCTTTGGGTGACTGGGATGCGTAAGTGATTGGCCTGAACTGCATAGCACTGCCATCGTAGATACTGACGTTATTCCTCACCAAGCCGGCTCTGGGAAGACTGTCTTGGCGTGCGTCTCTTCTCCCGCTCTATGATTGCTGGATGCCTCGCTGACCCGTACTTCTCGTCGAATTGAGCAGTTCTATCGCTACCGACCACATCAAACAAACGATCTGTGCCCCTTCAAAAGGCGAGCATGTCGTCATATTTTTCCAGTGCCAGTACAAGCTCCCCATCACTCCCGCTCGCATCCTCTCGACATTTCTTCGTCAATTGGTCGAGGAAGATCACGAAGGCGTATTCGCGGTCATTGAACCCATCTACATCGAATGGCTAAACAAGTCAACCCCGCTCTCGGAAGAGCAGACCATCGATATCCTAGGAAAGGCCTTCGGTCTCTTTCAGAAGGTCTACATCGTCGTGGATGCATTAGACGAGCTGAAAGAGAGTACGCGGAACAGGCTCCTGCGGTTATTGGCATCCTTGCCAAAGGGAAACCTTTTCTTGACCTCGCGGCCAATGAACCCAGAAAGCAACGTTCTAACGCAATTACTCAATCGGGAGGTGGATTATCTGCAAATCGCGGACAAGAACAGGGGCGATATCGCAACGTTTGTCTCGACCACCCTCAAGAACAACTTAAGACTCTCGTCGATCGCTCCCACTGCATCATCGGTAACAGAGAATATCCTCACAAAAATGAATCAAAAATCGAGTGGCATGTGCGTCTTTCTTTCTCGAGCTGGCTCTCACATGCTCACTGGTTCTTTTAATCACCGCACAGGTTCCTTCTTGCATCTTTGCAAGTCGAATCGCTGAAACATTGCATTTCTACCAATGACCTACTCGAGAAAATTGAGCGGCTGCCTTCGGGAGTCACCGAGATGTACGAACGCACAATGGAACGCATCGAGGCCCAAGAAACAGCAGAAGCGTCTCTCGCTAGACGTGCTCTCCTCTGGGTGACGTATGCCCAAACCTATCTGACCTTGAAACGGCTCCAGCGTGCACTCGCCATCTCGCCCCAAAACGGATTTAGCACCAACGATCTCTCCCCAGAATATTTGATTCTGTCCTGTTGCTGCGGTTTGCTGGTAGTTGATCCCAGCACCCGGTTCGTACGGCTTGTTCGTGAGTGGATCTTGCATCTCTCCTTCACCGATCCCGAGGCTGATACCCAATCGTTTGCAAGATTTCACGGCTGATGACTTTATCCGGAGCCTGTCTGGCAAGATCTTCAAATCGCCACATACCTTCATCGCGCAACACTGCATCGCTTATCTCTCCAGTCCTGCCCCCAGTTCTCCATCATCCCCCATTCCGTCTCCATTATCCTCCTCCTCTTCGTCGTCCCAGTCATTCGCCCTGGAACCCCGTCCTATATCAGTTGGTGACGACGACACCGATTGGAAATGCCAGGATGGTCGAGAAATCGCATTCCCCTACGCATACGGCGACTGGGGAGTTCACGCCAAGCAAGCCTGGTCCGAACCAGACAGCGGGATAGCAAGCATAGTCGCTGCCTTCGTAATGGGCTGCAAAGACTATATCTGCAATATCTCTTCAGCGTCCGGTTGGCAGAGCGCCCTTCGTCCGACAACCGAAATCATCCAACCAACCCATCTTGTTGCGTTGCATGGTCTCTCCAAAATCCTGCCCTCGATGAAGGGGTCTTGGAGGCAACGGACCTCGAGCGGGTCGACACCGCTACACCTTGCAGCGTACAAGGGCCACGAAGACATTGCCCAAGCAATCTTCGAGGAGGCTCCGAGCTGGGTGAACGACGTGGATGACTTTGGTTACACACCCTTCATGCTCGCTTGCCAGCAAGGACACGTCGACATCGTCACCATCTTCCTTTCCTCCTCCCACTCCATCAATCTCAACGCACGAACGACACCTCACAACTCGACACCTCTCATCCTTGCCACGATCTGGGGCCACGCGCCTGTCGTCGAGCTTCTCGTTCACCGCAGGGAGGACGGAGAGAGAATCGACGTCGACCTCCATGCGCAGGATAATCAGGGCCAAACGGCGCTCATGATCGCCTGTGCCCTGGGTTTCCAGGAAATCGTCGAGATCCTGACGAGACGGGGCGACCTAAACGTCAATCAGAGTACAGCGTTCAGATATACGGCTTTCACTGAAGCCGCCATCCACGGCTCCATCCCCATCTTCAAACTCTTACTCGACCATCCTCTCCAAGCCTTCAATCCGATGGAGGATACCGCCCTCATCCGCGCTTCGAGATTCGGTCGAGAGGCCATGGTCGAATACCTTCTCTCCTTGAAGAATATCGATCCAAACGTGCGGTGTGGGGCTGGTAACACGCCTCTCATCACCGCTGCAGCCGATGGGCACCGGCGAATTTGCAGTCTTCTCTTGGAACACCCAGACATGGATGTCAACGCGCAGAACGGCACCACAGTGGCAGTTCGGCATCGTGACATAAGTCCAAGGATGAGCAGGACGGGGACGGGGACGACAGCGCTGATGATGGCCTGCATGGGTGGACACAAGAGCGTTGTAGACCTGCTGCTTGGTCACAAGGACATCAACGTGGACGTTAAAGATCATACAGGGAAGACCGCTTTGCTACTCGTGCGACGGGAGGGAAGGCATGGAAAAGATATCGTGACATCCTTGCTTCAGGCCATGAGTCGCAAGCTGCCGGGAAAGATGAAAAAGCACAGAAGTAGTAATGGGGTAGTTGGGGGGCAGTGCGTTCTGAAAAGCGAATATATTGCTGTATTTATGGGCTTTATTAATATGCTTGAACCTGGAAGAATTTGACGTTAGTTAAGAGCCCAAGAAATGAGAGAATGAAACTGGAGGTCAGAGAATCGATGCATATCAACAAGTCCATCCCCCATCTCCACTTTGTACACTTGGGAGACTTTGGTGTAGGGAATGGATTCGTGTCCGCCCATCGAAAAATTATCATCAAGGAAAAATTGAGGAACAGCTACTCACATCTATCTTAAAGTCAAGAACCGGATAGGTAAGCAGCATTGAAGGCCTGGAAAATGTGGTTAGTCGTCTGGTAGAAACGAGCAATCATTCAAAGCAAAAATGCTCAGACAAGGCTGAAATCAAATAAATTCCACAAGGGAGATTCGGAAAGAATTGAGTATGGTAATTATGATGAATCATCGCCGCATTTTTTATGGAGGCAAGGCTAATAGAAAGGCTGCTTACCTTCACTTCATCGTGAGCTGAAGGAAAAGAGCGAACGCGTCGCGATCAGAGAAAACTTTATCCGACATAGTTCAGACTCCGCTTGAACCAACAGTCACATGGTACTTACGATAAGATAAGATTGATCTTTCTAGTGTCTTCGATCATGTTCTCATTCTTTCGCGTTGGTTTTGAGCCTCGAAATATAAATCCGTCATTCACTGGACCTTGAACAGCCCTTTCTACCTCTTCTATAANCCCCCCAAATCCTTGCTTTACCACTACCAGAGCCATGGAATCACTACTACGATGGTCGATCCAGAATTCTACCAGTCTGGACAGTGCACCGTCCGATAGGCCACCGGCGCGACGGGAGGACCTAAATCCTGAAATTATTGATATGATTCTGGGGAAGCCAGACTCGGAGCTGATGAAAGAAGACGTAGCGGTTGCCATCGACTCTTCCAAGTCAGAAGACGAGCGGATCGCCGCCCTAGACCACCTTGAAATGGTACGAGCTATTCCAACTTCTGGAGGTTTATGATTGGTGCTAACAAGAGAAATTCCAGTTGATTGAGCAAATAGACAACGCCAATAGTGAGTACGTCTGACCCTTCTCATTCATTCCAATTAAATTTTGATCTAGATCTGGAGAAGTTGAAACTATGGGATCCCCTACATTCGCTGCTTACCTCCCAGGTTTCGACTGAAATCAAGGTCCAAGCCTTGTGGGTGATTGGCACGGCCCTGCAGAATAACCCTGCTGCTCAGGACGCGGTACGTCTCTCTCCGCTCTCGTGAGCTCAATCAAACTCATAAAAGTTTCTAGTACCTCGCGTTCAATCCTCTACCAACCCTTGTATCGTTCCTGACTCCATCGCCCGAGTCTACAACCCAGACACGATCCAAGGCCATTTACACGCTATCCGGACTGCTAAAGCATAACGCTCCTGCAGTCAAACTTCTCTCCAATCCTGATACCAACGGCTGGCAGAAACTCAAAGACGCTCTCCAAGGTTCGTTTCCCCTCACCTCCGGCTAATGTAACCGATCCTGACTCGTCTTTAGACACAAGCATCGCCATTCGACGGAAAACGATCTTCCTCCTCGGAGCACTCCTCATCCCCACATCTCCCGTCCCTCAAACACACCAACAGCCCCTCCTCCTCGGCAATGCTCCCGCCAATCCAAAYGCTACACCATCGACCAGTGCTACCGTCCACGAAGGACCCGCGGTGAGCGTCCACACGCCAGATACCCGACCTGCCCCGTCGGAGAGCTCCAATGAGCTATCCACGACAACTCGCATGCTGCCCACCTTCGAGACGCCTCCCGATCACAGACGTATACATTCGCTTTGGAGGCATTTGAGAAGAACGGGATCCTCGATGCCGTAATTTCATCGATCGTCTCCCCGGTAGCGTACGGCGTCGATGGGGAGAATACCGAAGCTGATCATGATTATGAGGAGAAAGCTTTGAGGTACGTGCTCCACTTATCACTGTGGGTTCGACGAGTGCTGATGACACGGTTTCCAGGGTGCTCCACACTTACAGTGTGACTTGCCATGGTCCTCTCAGCGCCTCGCAAAAAGAAACGTTGAAACGGTGGACCGAGTCTCAGAAGACGGGGTCAGGAGGCGCACAGCAATTGGCAGAGAGATGGAACCTCACTGGTACCGAGCTCGGCGAGTTCACCGCGAAATTGTGATCTTGTCTTGGCTGTATAGATTCCAGAGGGTGATTAATAGTAAAACTTGCGGCTGCGTCATTCATATTCACAATATTGTACACGCAGTTTCTTCCGAGTCCAAAGGATATGAGAGAATGGTGAGAATTGATAATTTACGGTAGCGAGTGGATATATCCGAGGCTGCATTTAGACAATTCGGCTCTCAGGAGGACCGAGATAGCTCTCTGCAAGGCCACCGGCATCTGGAGGATCGCTCAGTCAGTCACATATCACCGAGGGTGAAAAAGGCGGTAGCACGTACTGATGACAATCTTTTGCAAAACAACGGCAGTCTCAACCATCGAGATCTACGACAAATAGAATCAGTACCCATCCCGACTCGAAACCTGGTAAGACTTACTTTGAGAGTATGAGCACCAGGAGTAACACCAGTGAACGTAACAGTCTGGGCATTAATAGAATTCGCCACCCAGCCATTTGCGGTTCCCCAACCGGGAGGGTCACCCCTGCGACTGGAAGCGGGGACAGGCTGAACACGAACAGGCGTTCCAGAGTCGAGCGCAACGCCAAGAGCCAACGGCTTCTGGTCAGTAGCCGCGTTGAGTGAAGGCGAGAGGTAGAGCGTGGCAGTCAAGTTGCCCGATCCTCCGATAGTGTTGAAGTTGACAAAGTCGTATTCGCTGTTGTCACGGTGAAAGGAGTCAGAATACCTCGACAAAGAAAAGGTTAGTGGATCGCTTACACAGTGGGTCCAGCGCCAATCTCAAAGCTCTGGTCGTTGCGTGGAAGAGGTGTGATTGCAGAAAGGGTTCGGCCCAACCCTGGGAGCTCAGTCCAGGTGGTCCCATCGACAGCGTTGTTTCGAGAGCTGTGCGCTGCTTCAATCGAAATGACACCCTTGCTCTCCACGAAGCCTGGAAGGGCCGTCAGTCAACCGCATGAGCGAAAAGCGTGCACGAGGCAGGCAGGCGTACGCACCCTTGAATCCAGAAGGCAAGACATTCTTGGTGGCCACAAAGTTGACACTGACAGCCAAAGGCTGGTAGCCAGACGAAGTAGCAGTGAACGTGATCTTGGCAGGGTTCGCACCGTCCTGCAGCTGACTCCAATCTGCAACGCTAACAAACACACGCTCCTCAACCTTGTTCCTAGGCGAAATGGAGCCCCGGGAAGTCGACAATCGGACCCAAGACGCGTTGGCGACAGCGGTGAACTGGAATGATGCAGGGCCTCCAGCTCCGATATCGATGTATCGGTTGTTGAAGTCGTCAAAGTTGTTGATGGTAAGGGTCCAGTCGGCGCAGTTGTATCCATCTCGGCAGTTGTGGCGGTTGTCTCCGGGCCTACGAAGAGGTAGACTTCAGTCATATGTTGCAGTAGCCGGTTATTCAACGTACCAGGAACCGTAAGTGCCCTCGGGAACGACTCTGATAACGCCAGGCAAGGCCTGCTTACGAGCTTGAATTCGGGTAATCGGAGGCATAGAGTTCTGCATGGGCTGCTGCCAGTAGTCGTATCCAATATCTATTGCTCACGTCAGTCATGCCAGGAGAATCGACGAGGGTTAACTTACGGGTCTGGTCCATGATGCTACCGGGTTCATATCGCTCAGTGCGACTGAAAAGACAGTAAACACCGAAGAGACTCACTGGTTCCATTTACCTGAAACAACGTTAGAAATGAGTCAAATGGTAAAAGTCAATCGTAGACGTACCGTTGAGCAAGCCGTTATACTGCGTCTCGATATCATAGTCAACGTCGAACAGACGCTCAACAGTGTCTGCGAGGCTGTTTGCACTCAACTAGAATGAAAGCGGAAGATCAGCAGGACTGGTCATCGCAGAAGCAACTGTACACTTACCCTGGCCTGTACAGCTCGCATGCTATTCAAGCCCGCGCTTACATACTACACGATTCCGGTCAGCCAAAGCACTATTTCCATGACATGACGCTTCCTCGTACCATATTTGCAAGGTTGTTGCTAGCAAGAACAGGGTGGTGGACCAATTGGAAGTACGCGGGCTTGAAGTTCTGGGGAAGGGAATTATAGATCCTGGTCGAAGCATCGAGCAGCGTACTCCAACCCGCAAGAACGGTCTCGGCCCTATTGAAAGACAAAGGAAAGGAAGAGTCAATCCTCCAAAGCGCATTGCAAATCTTAGGATTCACTTACTCCCGATAGTTGATCAAGCTGTAAGTTGTACCGTTCCACAACTCGGGCTTACGGCGAGAGTTGAAGCGGGTGAGGTTACCAACAATCTGGGTGATAGTTCCAGCAGTGGCAGCGGAGACGTCGAATTCACGCTGCGCCCATGCGTTAACGTATTGGTTTATGTTGTTGTGGGTCCATCGGGTCGAGTTCCAGCCATAGTTGAGGAAGAATTCGATTTCACGTTCGTAGGGCTTCAAGTCTCCAACGTTGACGATCCAGAGCTTGGTGGACGATCGAGCAATGGCGAGGGAAAGTTGTTCATGAACCTTTTCAAGCTGAGTGCTCTACAGAGGTCGTGAGTAATCAGTACAAGTTAGAAGACATAGGGGCGCCACATACGATGATCCACTTGTAGTTTCGTGGGTCTCCCACGTAGTCAAACTAAAGACAAATGAGCAAGAGTTTGTCGAGAAGGTAGAATGACAACATACGTGATAGTAAACACCCGCTCCTCCGGTCCTGTTGCGCTGAGACGCGGGTGGGAAGCCCCGAATATTACCCCAGCTAAGAGCGGTCGACGTTTAGCAAACGCTCTTATTCCTCGGAGATCCTGAAGAAACTCACTTGTCATCGGACCAGAGAAGAGTAACATAATCCGGAACTTGAAGACCCTTGGTATAATAATCTTCGACTTCCTTGTCTACATATCAATGTTAGCCTGCAAACATGAAGCAGGTATTTCGAAGAGACGCACAGAGAGTCCAGACTTGAGGGATTGTAGCAATGTCGACATCGCTTCCATAGGCTTGCCTGAGAATTTCAGCTTGGTCGGCGATAACACCTTCCAGTAGTTGAATGTTGGTGTCTTCAGAAAGTGGCACTACAATTTGGGTTAGCTCGAGCGTCGCAAAACACAATCAATGCAACTTACAGTCTCCAAAACCTCTCATTCCCAAGGTGTAAAGGGACTCATAAGGACGAGCTCGTTGCGCTCCTTCAAGCCAGTACTGCTTGATAGCGTCCGAGTTGGTGGAATAATCCCACTTTCCTGCGGTGAATTCGTTGGGGGTAGAGCGCATCATCGGTTCTTGGTGACTAGAAGTATTCGGACCGTCAGCGGCTGCCACGGACTCTCGAGAAGAAACAAATCACATACCTCGTGCCCATAACGACACCATAGAAATCGGCCAAAGGCTGGTTCAGAGGATCGTCGACGGCGAACTTGCTAAAGTGACAGTGAGAATGTGCTCCCTTTTTGACAGAGCAGATAAACTTACCCCGACCACATGGCAGGCCAGAGATAGTTGCCACGAAGTCGAAGGATCAGTTCAAACCTGATAATCGTCAGTCTTGTATCCTCCACGCTGCTAATGAGGGAAAAGCGCACACTTTGCCATAGAAAAGGTGATTGAAAGGAGCGCCGGTCCCATTCGTGAACTTCTCTTGAGCCCAGCTCTGCAGGGCGGGCTGCTCATCGTTCAAGAAGATACCACGATACTTGACAGTAGGCGACCCATGAGAGCAACCGGAAGCCGAAACGAATAGTTGAGATTGTTTGGTGGTTGGAACGTCTGCCCACCAATACCAAGGGGAAACACCTATAAACCACTGTCAGCTTGGTGAAACAGACGCGATACGAAGGCAAGACTCACCGAATTGTTCAGAGTGATCGTACAGAGCGTAAATGGTACCCCGTTTGTCAGCGCCGATGATGACATAGGCACTCGAGACGCCAGGAAGAGGGTTTTCAACGCGTCGACTCAAAAAAGCCTCCCACTGCCCTTGGATTGACGACACGTCCAATCCCGTGGTGTTCACGATTTGATCGATGAGGGGCGACTTTCCAAGGGTTCCAATGATGATAGGCGCCTGTGAGCCGGAAGCCTGGATGTCGGAAGTGGTGACATTGCGGAAACTAGGTTTGACTCCCGTAACGCGTTCAATGTCGGCAACGAAGTCAGCGGCGGCAAGCTGCACACCCGGCCAATCTTCTTGAGAGATGAGAACCGGTGCTGCCCTTCGCCCAGACACTACGGAGAAAGTAGACGACGAAGATTGGAAGGAGACACACGTCTCTTGCCCAATGCCGACAGCATGCTGGACGAGAAGGGATAATGCGGTGGTGGTGAGCAGGAGAAGACGGCGCGCCATCGTGACAGACGCAAGCGCTTTGGGTGCCCAGAGAATAAACCGTCACGAACACCCTTCGCATATGTACCCATCCTGTATCGTCCGATGCCCGTGAAAATCAGAGATTTTACGGAGTAAGTTGCTTGGAACGATCGTCACGCGCCTCAGTCTTGCCGTACTAGACTGGAGTATCTTCGGAAAGATACCCAGACCAAGGGAAGATTTTGGAAAGACGGTGCGTTTACTGCTGGGTCGCCATGCGGTTCGCGAATTGCCTCGTAAGGGAGATAGCGAGCCTGTTGGAGTGAGAGAATCCTCGACAAGAGTCGACAAGACGGAGATTTCACCCAAGTTACGCCGCGATCGTCAAAGAACGCGTNCCCCCCTTCTCATAATCAATTTCCACCTTTGAGAATAGCTTCCCTGTCGACTGTTCAAGTTCGACGCTCTAACGACACTAACGGTGGGAAAACCCTTCAGAGTCGACACATAGTGAGAGTCGTTGCATAGGCCGAGAAGAAGAGCAGTTAGCATTGTGGGCCAAGAAAGTGGCTGGTTCAGCGTACCATGATTCAGGGTCTGCATATCCCGGTATTTAATTTGCGTAAGAGACGCAAGAGCACATAAGTAAAAGAGCACAAAAGCTATCATAATTTACCTTCGAGTTCTGCATACTAGGAGGGAGGCTGTGGTACACCACCAGTACACCGCTTATGCACCTGGGGAAATGCACCCGGCTGATGAAGCTTTGATCTTCTTGAACTTCAACATTTAGGCGTTGCGCTAAGCGCCCGAACAGATCCGATAGCCTATTTCCCCACAGCCCCTCAACATGGAATGATTTAGGAGGCCTGAAACTTTGGCAGGATGGTGGTGCGTACAGTAAGGTCAAGTACAGCCGAAAAACCAAGATGCTTTCGGCGGTAGGACAGGGGTTGAGCCGACCGACGTGATTGCACCATGGCTCTTTCGGGCCGGTCGGTCTACTCAAGGGGTGGCATTCCCTACAAATCTCTCCCAGCGTTCTTGCTATTTATCCCGCTCATCGCCAGAATCTGATAAAGTAATAAAACCAGCATCCGTAAGTTCCAAGGTAAGAAGAGAACGAACCGATACGCAAGACGAAAAGCCAACCTCAGGCTGACCCTCTGAGTCTGTGGTAGTTTCAGGGTGCTCGTGGTGTTCAATTCCTTTTGGCAAGCTCGAGCTTTGGCTGCCGGATAGACGCATGTCAAACGTTGGTTCGACGCCTGCACCACTTGCCGTGCGGTTTATCTATTATCCACGGATAATGCCTCGAAATCCATATTATATAGCCATTGCAGAGGCCCGCCGTCCTTTCTATAATCCACAGGGGATTTCAGGGCAGTTTTGTAGGCTACTCTTAGGCTAGTGCCAGTGGTTGCTGTATAACGATCGCTCGATCTTGTAATTATACATCGGCCCTCAGGATCTGAGACCTTGTCATAAGCCTGCCGATCTTAATATACCCTCCTGATCGCATTCTCGTTCTCGTGCTTCCCGCTTCTCAAGTAAGCTGATAGATTCCGCCAACCTCAGCTAAAGATAGACTCTGACCTACAGCATGTATGGAAACATATCGCAAAAATAAAGAAGAAAAAAAACATATACAGAACACAAACATCATATCATCGCTTTCGAAACCAGTCAACATCGCAGGACAAAACATCGCAGGACAAAATACACAGCCGCCACAAAAAAGAAAAAAAACATATACAGAACACAAGCGTCATATCATCGCTTTCGAAGCCAGTCAACATCGCAGGACAAAATGCACAGCCGCCACAAAAACAAAAATAGCGCACGAGAGTGAAAGAGAGATCAACCCTACAGCCGAACGTCCTCGACAAACATTGTCTCTGAGCACAAGGTATTTGTCAGACCCTCCCATTCCACCGATACCACCTCCAGCATCCTCCTCCACATGTCACCCGTTCGAGCAGCATAAGCGAGACGACCTTGATCAATGGCCTCTTTCGAACGACGGACCATCTCGAGAATTGCAGCAGGGACATCTGACGGTCCAGGGGTGTCAACATGGGAAGCAACCCTTTGAGCGCGCGCTTCCCACATCAAGATCTGCCATCTAAAAAAAGCCTTCACGCGTCGCATTTCCTCGGCCAACAATAGACATTCTTCTTGCCACCGATGAGCACGGGCACGTGTCTTGCACCACTCAACACGGAGCGCTACATTCCCAAATCAGCAATAGTGACATGTTGAACATGAAAGAGCTAACCCACCTGCCTGGACCTCGGGATCGTCCTTCATGGCAACCGTNCCCCCTCACCCTCCATATCCATGTTAGAGCCCTATGACCCTCGCCCCCTTCCTGATCAAGGGTCAGCACCTTGATATCCTCCGCCTGCAAGGGGAGCAACTCGGCGCGCCAATCAGCATTCTCGTCCGGCGAGAGGACACTCAGGCAGGAGCGTACATATCGGTACTTCTCTGCCGTACCTGCAATTCGGCCCTCAAGGTTCTGGATCAAGGCCTGGCTACGAGTCGATTGTCGTACTCCCAGAACATGGGTCCTCTTTGACTGCAACATGTGACTCTTCAAAAGCAGCTGAGCACGAAGGTCACGCAATGTCGAAAACCCTTGGGCTTTGCGATATCGCAATTCAAATCCGTGGAACTGGGGAGTGACGTCAATACGGTTGACAATGGCAGATGGCAACAAGAGGCTGATCTCAGAGACGGGTGTAGCCTCCAAACCGGTACCGTCCTCCTCCTCCTCCTTTCGCAGTACTGCCAATGCCGGTATATAGATATGTTGAATCAGAATCCACAAGTCGATCTTCCGCTTCAAGGAATTCTCCCGCTCCTGTATTTTAGCGCGCTGCAAGTCCGTTGAGTGGGGCCCCAACGCCTTTTTGTCTGACGCGAGGCGACGCCTGTTTAGACGTAAGTCACCGCCAGGTCCCCAGAGAAGCCAGGTCACTCACTGCTGATCCTCAATCTCGATTCCCTTCCCTATCAACTGGCTAGGTGTGACGTTGTGTAAATGTATATTTTCGCCCTTCTCTAGATCCTTTGCATCTTCTTCGGCAAGCTCACGTCGAACTTCAGCCTCCGTTTTCCCTTGAGCAGACTTGTCAAAATATAACCCAGCGGCAACATTCATTTCACCTACCGTTGCCTTCTTGTCGAAAGGGAGATGTTTCCAGGCGCGGGTCCCGTTCCCAAGCCTGGACATCTCCAGTCCATCGGCCCACGATTTCCAAAGGGATGACCTTCGAAAAAGCAACAAACGCAGCGACTTGGCTTTTCCTGGCCGCCACTGCGTCTATTGCCTTCTCTTTGAAGACACTGGCTGTTCAAACCCTCGGACTTAGCCCTCAGTTTTAATCAATCAAATCAAATCAAACCTACCCATTCGCGTTATTTTCGCCCAATTATGATCGCCAAAGTTATCGTCCAAAGTGTCTCGACGAGAACCTGGGCCCATCTCGCAAGTGCTGTAGGCCAATGCGTTGAATAGCGACCATGCCCTCTCAGGGGCCTCCCCATCTGTCCTCCCAACACGTGGCAGGTAGTTGAACGAATAACTAAGCTGGCAGTCGCCGATATGAGCCGGTAGATGGAACTTCGGGACAAAAAACCGCAGTTCTAGTTTCGAATCACAGGAAACCGGGTTCGGGGGGTATTGCTCACACCGGTCCTTGAGTCTTTTGCGCCACTGACACCCAATATTGTATGAGATCGCTGCCAACCTGCCAAATGTGTTAGACTAACAATCAATGACTCCATACGGAGGCACGAACCTTGGTGCCTTGAAAGCCATTGTCGCAAGNAAAAAAATAGTCCATATTTACATAACTGGCAACTTAATTAGTGACAACGTCCAACGACGAGAGAGATTCACAGTGTACCGCTCGCCCTTCTGCAGATCTCTGTTGCCAAGGGGCCGCTTCATATCATGACGAGCACACTGCACTGTACCCATACCGCTCGTCGCCTGTCCCTTCCCCCCACGGATACTTGCTGACTTGATGGCGTCGTGGTTTCGACAGTCACTCTTGTCGTCTTCAATTTTGGAATTGTAAGCAGCTAGGTAGCTCTTAAACGGTCCCTCGTCTACAATGTACGCATAACCTTTGTTAAGCCCAGGATCGCGTTCTTCGCTGGATACCTTAACTCGACGAAGACGAAAGTTAGCGTCCATGCCCAAGAATAACGTGTACTTCCATCTGCAATTTGGAGATTAGAACCCAAATAATTCTAAATCAAAAGAGCGCACTCACTGTTCGGCCGTAGGCTCCTGCTCGTAGTTCACAGGTAGATTGATCCCCGGATAAGGACACACTGGACATAAAACAGCCAGTTCTCCATGTGATGTGCCAGCAACCCCTGTTGAGTCATGGCCCCGCCCCATACGCTTGAGTAAGCGGATATGACGCCACTCTCGAACCATTCGAAGCCAAGCTGTATAACGGTCCTGAGTCCATGTGTGATTACATGACCCCCCAGAAAAACCACCTAAATAGCACTCACCGGTACCTTCACTGTGCCCGTATTGTCTGTTCGGCGTTCAATTGATTTGATGAATTCGTAGGCGGACACCCTCGACGTAAATGATAGCATTTGAAAAGTCTCCAAGACTCGAAATGTCGCCGCTGTCTTCGGGTGAACTGTCGTGGCCGGAAATAGGCGATATCGAAGCAGCTGGCGGAGTCGCGGTATAGATTGCCGACACCCGCAGAAGTCGAGAGCAATAGTATGAATGCCATCTGAATCGACCACCACAAACCCAGCTTGGGACACGGGATCGGGTAGCGGACACTGCTCTCCAGCAGGATGCCCAAGTTGAACTCGCAGGCCGAGGTCCTTCAGGCTGGTTCTCGAAAAGAAGGTCCCCTGCCAAGTCTAGACAAGGTGATCAGCACTCTGGCCAACATGATCAAACCACGACGTACCTCAATCCGATGGAACGGGTTATCCGAATGAGAGCTCAGAACACAAGAATGACACATGAGGGCCAACAAGACACAATCCCGACAACGGTGAGCATCGCCAGCCTCGACGCCCTCGGAACATTTAGCACAACAGAACAGAGCATCACCTGCCCCGGTTGGAGCCTCTAATCTCAGCATCTCCTCAACAAACATATCAATCTTCGGAATAAAATGTAGGAAGGGGTTATCCTGCAAGTGGATATCAGGAAACGATACAAAGAAAATAGCCACCACCAAGCCACACTCACGCCTCGAGCACCCCGCTTCCGTTTCTTTCCTGGAACACCAGCTTCAACTGAGTCTTCTTCGCCTGAGTCCTTGTCATCACCGTCCCCCGCATCTTCAACATCGCTGTCATCTGGAGTGACCAATCCGGGTGGTTCCTCATCCACCTCGGACACCCAGCCAGACCCTTGACCTCCTTCATCTGCCCACTCGCCGTTCTCATCACTGGCGTCTCCACGGAGTGTCCTGCGCGCCGCGGACTTCTTGACAGGGGATTGGGGGAGGTGAACCTGGCCCTGCGATACCAGGAGTGGCGCGCCGGCGTTGCCTGTTTCATAATGCCGACTCACTTCGACGTACGATGTGGGACGAGAGGGGGGTTCTGCGTTCGGGGTGGGTGGCACATACCGAAATACGTCAACGCGTTGCTTCTTGGAATTTCGCCCCATACCGAAGGTACGAAAAACACTGCCGATTTTCACAAGAGTTACAGGCGCGTTATATAGTACAGCATCAGGTCTAAAAATGTAACGTTCGAAGCAAGAATCATCAGTATTAGCCACTTGGAGTTTTCAGAACTTGAGAAGTTGGGAGGAAGCGGGGTATAAAGGAGCTGCAATGTGATCAGACAACAAGACAGGCGAGTTTGGAACATGAAGAGCACTTACCTGCAGGTTTAGGCTCCAACTCGGTAGCCAAACGGAGGCCTGGGCGGGCCCAAGGGTGCTGGATTGCCATTGATATGCTGGCAGAGAGATCTGGCGATGTCTTCGTCATCGATAACATCGATGAGGATCGGAAGCTCAGCGCAGTCTCCCAATTGGAGGGAATCCACGTCTATGGGCCTCTCAGCGCTGTCCCCAAGTCGTCGGACCGTCTGAGTCAGATATCAGCCCACCTGGTCGAAAGAGAGATACAGAGACTCACAGGAGATCGTCAAACAGTGTTTGCTCTCTCGTCTCGGACACGTATGCGATACGGGTGCTATGGAGAGTGTCAGCTTGTCTTTTCTCTGAACTGTGGGCAAAGGAGACTCACAGCCTCCGTTTCCCATTCCTCCTCAGTGAGCTGGAACACCATTTCCCAATGGAGAAACCCGTGAACATTGGCTTCGGTTGCAAAGGCTGCCGCCCAGCCCAGGTCCCTGGACAGTCTCTAGAGAGGCACAAGATGAAAGTGAGATCTAAATGACGGGATCACAAGAGAGCAAACAATAGAATAAAACACTTACATTCTGGAACGACCGTAAGACCAGCTGGCCAAACTCGGTTGTGGGGTTTTCGTCGTGCATCTGGGGCCAACGACGTCTCATCGCTGTGTAAAAGGTCTGGAAGAACCTTTGTTCGGCTTCCAAGCCTTCCAGACGGGCCTGGTACACATAACAGCCTGCGTCTTGGACAAACTGGCGTTGCTGGGGGTCACCCCACGGAAACATTTGGATCCTCCGCCGCATGTCCGGCACCTATAACACCCGGTAAGCTACCGACGTGATCGAAGGCGTTAAGCTTTACTCACCGGCACAATGATTGGCTCCAGTGGTTGCTGGCTGCGAGGGAACAAGCCAGCTGGGATTTGCCAGAGAGAGAGAGCAAGTGGAGGCATGAAAGAAAAACGAGGGTCTGCGAACCACGAGCCCAAGGAAGGTTCAAATCGAGCTGACTCATCCATCCAATACGACGGCAGCTCGCACTATTGACAAGAGCCCAAACATATTTTTCCCTCTTAAGGTCGTGACTTGGTCCAGAAATCTCAGAAAAAGCACCATAAATCTGGGAAAAAAAAAAACCTTTGGAACCGTGTATCTCTCTTGCTGAGTGAAGAGGTCAGATGAACACCTTAATTTCGAGAGTTCAACTGAGGTTTCACTAAGCACTTAACCCACGTTCACTCAAGACCATCATGCCCCAGCCTAAAAAATACCGCTCCATCAAGGCCAAGGCTAATGCCAACCGGGAGAAGGCCMAAAAAAAGCTACGAGAAGTAAGTATATTCTATAATACCAGCAAGATATACTGATTTCATTGTCGTCCAAGGCATCGGGATGCAATCAATGACAGGCGGAGGAGGGCATATCGCCAACGACATCCGCTGTGAGTCATGTACGACTAACCACTGATTATCTTTTATTTACAATGTGCTCTAGACCCAAGGTAAATATATCTCAGGCCTCCAGAGCCCCCGAAACTGTGGCCGATCCGGGTCAATACTGGGTTAAGCTCATGCAAAAGATACCTAATCAGCTCAAGGAGGCTGTCGGCGAGCATCCCAAGGACTACCTCACTCAGGCGTACTGTGCATATGTCTCCGCCAAAACCCATAAACAGGCCGTCGAACTACTCCAGCACCGCCTTGAAGAGGTGGAGGTGATTAACCGGTCAGCATCAAACATCCAGAACAAGATCTATTCAGTGTATGGGTGCGCTGGTGAATACGCTACGGCCACCAAGCTGGCCGCTCTGGTCAAACAAGTAGCTGAGTGGCTGTTAGAGATGGTTGTCCTTGCTATGGAGGAGCCCTTGACACTCAGCGCCAAGCACAGGGCCTGCGAGCTACTTTTCCAATGCTCTTAATTACACAGCCAGAATTGTAGTGAGATTTTGCAATCTATACTCTATATTACATCAACGACTATTTTAAGAGCGGCGTAGCACTCCGCGAGCTCGTTCGGTTGGTTTGAGCTTCCTGGCCGGCCTCAAGGAGTACGTCGAACCTTGTACAGGGGCATCCTGACTCGGAGCCGCTGCCTCTCCATCAAACATAGGTGCTGCTGTGGTGGCAGCGTCTTCGTTTGGGGCAGGATCTTCTTTGTTGCCGTCAANGGGGGGCTAAAGTGTAACCACAGGCCTGGAGGGAGAGCGTGCTGTTATAGACCGAGATCAGCACCTGCGCCAACTAACACTATCTTGAACTTACAATGCTCGTGCTAGGTCTGCCGACGAGATGTCTTTGGCAGGAGGTTTGCTGGTGGGCGGTTTATCCCCGAAATCGCACCCAATCGCACAAAATGAAAACATGGATGGTGTTTGGTTGGGCTTCTGTGGGGCGTAGGCTGATAGATAGCTAGCCCTCGAACCGCGCATTGGGTATTTAAGCATGCCATCGGTTCTGGAACCACCATGAAGTTACACGCTAATCTCGATTCAATTAATTATTCGAACAAGTTTATATTTTTGACAGGAGCATGGATGTACATCAGGCTACGCTAATGCCTCGGCACAAAAAAAGGAAACTTGNTGAAATAAAAATTAAAAAAAAAAAAAAAAGGAGAAAAAAAAATTGTCCAAGAAAGCGAGGAGTCCAAGAGCATACAACATAGCAGGGGACGAGAATCAGGAAACAAGACACAGGGATCAAAATGAGTAGTCCATACAAAAAAGAGAAGAGAAAGAAACGAGGCAACACGATAGATCAGACGACACTAATTACAACGGACCGGAAACACGAGAAAACACGATGACGACGACGACAGTTCAGCAATTCAAACACAGATGTCCGAGGAGAGAAGTCCAAAAAAAAGAAGCAAAGAGAGCGCCTGGCCCTCAGAGCTGAACGACGTGGCCTGCGGCAAGGGCCTCAGCGAAGGCGATGCGCACGGCATCCTCAGAGGGATGCTTCTTGTAGCAGGCACCAGAAACTCCGCTAACGAGGGGTTGGACATTGTGCCTGCAATGTGGGTGAGGCGCAGATCGCACTGAGAATCAGAATGAGAAGCTTACCATCCACGGAACACGCCGACTTCCCGACCAGCAGTGACGACGTACCAGGTATCCTTGGCGGGCCGGAGGAGATTGTGGGTGTTGCAGTTCGCGCAAATGAAGCCGGACAGGGTGTCCCCTTGAGGAGGAGGAGGAGGAGCCGTCTCCTTCCCTTTGCCCTTGTCTACCGCACCGTTGGCAGCAGGAACGGGCTCAGGAGCAGAGGCAACTGTCTCGCCCTCTCCGTACTCCGCANTGGGGAGCAGCGACAGGAGCAGCAGGCAGGCTTCCCAA
>JANBPK010001690.1:0-16195 GCA_027579435.1 Candolleomyces eurysporus
TTCCCTTTCTCCAGCCTCTTCCCCTTCTCTAGCCTCTTTCTCCTTTCCTGCTTCTTTCCCCTTTTCTGCCTCTTTCCCTTTTACAGCCTCTTGCCCTTCTCCAGCCTCTTCTCTTCTGTCTTCTTCACCCTGGCCTCCACTATCCACATCCATTGCATTATCCCTTTGCTTATCAGCTGCCTCCCCATCTATCTGCATCTCCTCCCCTTCCTGTACCTCTTCTGGTGGCATGATGAGTTTAATGTGGTTTACTCCAAACCCAAGTGGCCAGTCAGGTGGGAGTGGACCTTGCACCCAGGAGTGGCAAATTGACACAAAATATGTATCAACTGAGATTTTGGGACCTATATGATAGTAAGTATCTGCCTCTGAGTCTAAGAAACACTGCACTAGCCTCTGAAAAACTCCTTAGTCTCCTCAGTCAACCAGGTATTCCAGTCAATACTTCCAAACTCTTTTTGCAGTGAGATGAATGCTTGAATAGCTGACAGGTCCCCACTTGCAACTGCCAAAATTGCCTTCCATATGGTGCGCTCTATTTCAAGGAGAGCAGGTGGTTTTTGGTTTCCAAAACGTTTCATAGTCTAAACAGGAGTTGGTTAGAAAAGCCTTTCATCTCATCATAGTACTCAAACTTGCCAAGATGGTCTCTTCTATGCAAGATGCCTTGAGGGTGATGTCCTGGGTCAAAAGTATGACCAGTGGTGATATTGCAACTGCCTGCAAAAGGATGTGGTGAAGACCTGGCAGCTTGGGCTTGAGGCCCTTTCCAGCCAGATCTTCCAGAGAGCTCTGTGTTACTGCCCAGGAGCCCTATAATTGCTGAGCAAGGTTGGGGCATTCAGAAACATTATGAAAACTCACCTTCATCATAACATGAACTGAGAATGCTATACATATGATGTTCTTGATTACAGCCAGGGCAGCTTTATTCCTCACTATCACTGTCAACTCATTGACTAAGCTGGTGAGCACATCTTTTTCCCCAACACTGGCTGAACTCTCTTGGGAAACTCTTGAGCTTAACTCTTGCAGTACACCATTCAACTTCTTGAATTGGTTCATGAAAGAGCATATATCCTGAACCTTATCCATAATCTGGCATGAAGGTCAGCTACATTCAATATCAATTTTATACACCACTCACTTCATTATGGCCCACCCACCCTTGTTGGTGCTGGTGCACCAGAACTCCCTCCCGCAATTCCTTCTTCCCTTCCAGCCATATCAAAATATCAGCCAAGCGCAAAGCTGCTGTAAAGCTCCCGAGTCCCTGGGCAACTTTGCCTGGGAGCATATGCCTAGTATTGTTGGTAATCTTCTTCCGGTTGGGAAAGGTCAAAGGAACTTGTCCATCACTCTTATCCAGCAGCAGAGAGCTTGCAGTATCAGCAGAACCCCAGAAGTGAACTTTGAGACTGTGGTTGTAGGAATCCACAGCCCTAAGGAAAGGCTTAATCTCATGTCAACATCATGTCATGCTGGCAATAGAATCAATTTGCACACCTGATATGGACTGTCTTCAGGAAGGCCCTCTGTAAGGGAGTTCAGAGTAAAAGCCCTGGTAAGTGTTGGTAAAAGAGCACAGTAAGTTGAATCTATCAACATGGTGTTAAGGATGAAGAAGTGACAGATTGAACAGGCATGCTTTGCTGGCATCTGGGTGGCGTGAGAAATTTCATTTTATGTGAAGTTCAGGTATGCATTACTGGGGTGCAAACTACAAATGTATAGGCTGAGAAAGAATCCTCTGGTATCTAACACAACACACCCAACACCTGCACCCATGGCTTCAAGCATGTATTTGGCAGGGTTAACATGGCCCATAGGGCAGAGCTCACCAGAATATCAGGTAGATGAGGCCACCGTGAGAAAGAAGTCATGTGCAAGTCCAGGGTGCACTCTGGCTGCACATGACCTTTTTCTCACGCCTACCATAGTTGATCAGATGTTGGTGGTACGAATATAAATCATGAATATTCAGTCAGAAAAGATATATGCAAGGGAGACAAACAGACAAGGGTAATACTGTCACAAGTCTCTAATCCTCATCCAGAGCCAAAGAACAATTTCCACCTGAGCATCCTCCTTGGTTTGGCAGGACCACCTGATTACAGCCTTGGTTCATCATGTACAAACCCAATATGGAGCTTATCAGAAGAATTGAGGTGCACAGGTGTCTGCTCCATGTCCTTCTTAGACTTTCTGGACTTGGACCACTACTACTATAGAATTTGGATAATGGGATCCTTGCTGGGTGACAGCCTCTGTTTATCATTGTCATGTGCAAACTTCTTGTGCTTTTAATAGAANTTTGAGGGGGATAATGTATTCTCTCCTTCAATGCAAGCTCCACTGGTGTCCTGCTGATCTATTCCCTTTGCTCACTTCTCACCACTGTCCACTATGGTAGGCTTTAGTTCATGCTTCTTTGAGTATCTCATAGATAGTCTTGGTATTGCTATACCAAGGATGAGAACAACGGAAAGAAGAGGAGGAAGGGGAAGACCACAGATATTCTATACTAGGAAAGAGAATGCCCAAAGTGGGAGTCTTCTTAAGGAGAGGGCAGGCCCATGTGAGGAGGCTGGTGCTGAAAGAGGGCCTTTCTTCTAATCTTTCAGGTATCCAGACTCTATAGAATCCAAGAAGCATGGACTCCATGTGGGGGTGCTTGAGGCTTGAACCCATAAATTCAATGGTTCATCCATTCTACTGCCCCCCATTCTTCCCCCCATCCTTTCATCCCTCCCACCATGTCCCAACAGCAAAGTGTTACTATTGATGTTGCCCAGCTTGCTGCCCTGCTGCAAGGGATGGGGCTCCTAGTTTCTCCACCACCTGGTATGTTTATAGCTCAGTCTCTCAGCCTGTGAGGTCCACTGACTGACATGCACAGTTGCCAATTCTCTGCCTTCTCTCTTGGCCCCTGCCCCTGAAGCTAGCCCTGACCAAAGTGTTGCCCCTGCACCTGCTGGCCCCTCCACTCCATCCCAAGATCCCTTGGATGATCTTGCAGTGTGTCTACAATGTGGGCAGCCCCAGAGCAATATGGCACTCGCTGCTCCTATTGCTGCTGACCACTCAGATTGGTATGTTGTGACCAAGGGTCTTCAAGTTGGTGTTTTCACTGACTGGTAAGCTGCTGTTGTGTCTGCCAAAGTTTCATGCATCCCATTAACTGACACACTTACAGGGCCACTGTGCAGCCCCTTGTTGACAAGGTCTCTGGTGCTACCCACAAGAAATATAAAACTGCAGATGAGGCATATGCAGTCTTCCAGGCAGCCCTCAACAAGCACCAGGTCACTCTTTGTCACCGTTAGGTCCTTTGTCCTATTACTGTTATATCTAGATTGGACTCTGTTTGTTCAGCTTGTACTGTTTTCTCTGTATAAATCATGCTTTTCTAAAATTTTCACCCTTGCATAATCTTTTTTGAAGAGGTTTATATAAGATGGTCCTGAAATCCTTTTTTGGGCAGAGAGATATGTTGGAGAATACAAGATAGAAGATACAAAATACAAGATAACTATCATTTATTTGACATCAGAAACAGATTGCCTAGTTGCTCACATGAGATTGTCTTTTTTGGATCCACTAGTGAGCAAGGACAGGCCCATGGCAGCAATATGCTTGTCCTGACTCTTCCTTGGTCCCTTGTTTTTTCCCGGTGAGCTCCAAGATAAAGAGGGCTCAGGCAAGAGAGGGGAAGAACTCCCAACAAAGGTAGGTGACAATGATAAAGAATTGTCTGAAGATGCTTGCACCCTTTGAGGGGTTACAGGGGTAGGGATTATAGTGAGCTTGGTTTGAGTGCTCACATTTCCTGACAGAACCCTCTTGCGCAGTTTGTTGAGTTGTGCCTTGGTAAGAATTTGTCGGTTCCTTCCTTTGCCAGAGAAAGTAGTCCAAAGTGCCATCTTTCGCTGGTATTCTGGAAGCCTTGGGTCACCTTGGACAGCAAAGCGCCTACATCTTATCAGTATTGAAAAAGCATTGAAAACCCTCAAAAGACTCACTTCCATCCCTGAGGAGTCTTGACAGTCTTTCCATGGCCACAGTATTCCAAAGGTCCAATAGACACATTTTTGGTGTTCTCAACAATGTACTTGAGGGTTTTTTCCTTTTTTACTTTTTCAGAATACTGCACAATTGTTCTAAAACGCTTTGGGCTAAAATGGTGTCTGAGTCAATCCTTCATGTCATGTAAATTGGGCAAACATACCNTTTTTTTAGGCTTTGTATCCAGAAGGCTTGAAGGAAACTGTGGGAGGAGTGTCCAGAGTTGCTTTGTTGCCTGGAAGCAGTTTGTAGAACAGGGCTTATATTTTGATAGAGGAGTTGGATCTTCTAGCTGTTCATATTTAGAGAGATTCAGATATGTTTTTGCCTTTGAGTTCCATAAGCCTTGGTAGAATTTTTATGAGAGTGACTCAAGCTTATGAGAAACATAACTCACCACATGCAATGAACATTTCTGTAATGGGGTCATCTCCAGAGGGAACTGGAACTTGATACTGATTCCAAGCAGCTTGACCAAAGATAAGATGGCCAAGTGATAATTTTTTTGGACTTTTCAGTCACTGTCAAAGCATCAAGGAGAAGAGCAGGCTCAAAAACATCATAAAGATCTTTAAGTCTGTCTCTAAATGAAAAACCATTCTTCAGTTTGATGGAAGTCAGTTTCTCCTTAAGATAGAATTCAGCTTTATTTGACAGGTATTCACAAATAAGGTATACCTTGTAGCTTTCCAACAAACCAGCCATTCTGGGGGTGATTTTAGCCTTGGTCTTGCCATATACATGCAGATAATCTGCATACTTGAGCCTTTGGCCTGGGGAGGGGGCTATAATACCAATTTTTTTGCATATGGCTGGTTGAATAAGCTCTCTGAGCGTGGAGGTGAGCCTCAAATTATCATAGATTGGGGAAAATTAACATACTGATATATTGGCTGAGACATGTGAGCAAAAGTCCAGAATGCCTCACATAGGCGGGCTGTGCGAGAAGGGCAGTCAAAGACCTCATGTTCAAGGAGGAAAACTGAGATTCCTATGTAAAAGAAAGGATGAGTATAGAATAAAAGCACTAAAGCAGTATGGTATTACCTGCAAGATGGAATATTTCAGAGACTGTATAGACACCCACTCCTACCCATATATCTGAAGCTGCACGTACAGCCTCACAGGCAAGGCGCTTTCTTTTGCAAGGTGCTTTTGACTTGGAGTTTGGAGGGAACCTTTGCTTATGAATCCATTGAGCAACCTTGGTAAGAAAATCAGGATAGTCTTGATACACATCAACACCTATTTTCAGCCTTTTTCTGATAGGCAATGAGACCTCATCAGGTACAACAGATATCCAGGTAGGCTAAATAAAAGATCAATACAAACCACTGAAATGGGTTATGCAATGTACCTGGAATACCAGATCATTTGTCNAAAAAAGCAAAAAAATAGTCTTGAAATTCAAGGGCTACTCCAACATGGAACCCTCTTTCCTGGATGCCAGATTAGAGGCCTATTATATATTAATTGTATAAAGATGGTACCTTTCTATTAACTTTCATAACACTTTCCTCCCATATGATCCTTGGATAGAGTTGAATAGAGGTGTGGGTTAGAAAAGCAAGCTAGGTGGTGCCATGCTCTTCAGAAGATGGATTACTGACAGAAAAACATATATACCTTTAGATAGATGAAGTCAAAGTCTAGAAATATAGCTCTCCCATTGCCATGGACAGCTGAGAGCCTCATCTTTGGGATCAAGTCAGAAACCAGCTTGGCTGCTGGATTTTGCTTTGACTGCATTTGCTGAGCAGCAGGAGCAATCAAGGTTTGGCCACTAGATCCCCCCCTTCTCAAATAGTCATTTGGCCCAAGCCTGAAGACATGTTTAGGATAAGTGTCCTTATCACTGTCTCCAGCATCAGCCCAGAGATGAAGGAGGTCAGTTCCAGATGGAGATTGAGAAAGTTTTTCGAGGAAGGACTGGGCAGTAACCTGGTGAGCATGGACCTCTCTCCATTCAGGCATACTGGCTGGAGCAAGAGATCCTAGAGATCCAGAGATAAAGGGTGGAATGAGAAGGGAGGAGTGCCAGCACAGTGCATCACTGCCATAAGGCGCATCACATGGCGGCCTAATGCCTAATTAGGACTGTTCAGATTTAAGTGCCATATCTTGAGAGCTGAAGCAGAGAGGTTCAAATTTTTTGTGGACTTACAGCCTCACCCTTTGGTTCTAACTAAATGTACCATTATGTTTTCTTAGTGAAGTTCTGGAGAGCCTGAGGAAGCAGCTGAAGTGAGGCAACCACTCTTTTAGCTGCCATGGGAAGATCAAAATTTATTGAGACTGCCCAGCCGGGATGCAGCCGTGTTGGTAAACTAAGACCCTGCTCTAGGGTCTGAATTTAAATCCATTATCATTGAAGGTCCGAAATAGGGGCCTGCATGTAGATTGAGAACTTTAAAAATGATACAGGTTCTTGCCACTAATGATTGACTTATAATAGAAGAACAGAAACCAGAATGTTATGGGAGCGTATTGAGGAAATCTCATGAAATGACACCATCTTCAAAATGATCAAACGTTGGCCCAAAGCTTCAAGAATAACTGCATTCAAGCAGCTCAACACCCATAATGATTGAGAATATAGTCTATTAGCACATTTTATGTTCAAGATCTACCAAATTCATTTTTGTCCGCTGAGGACCGCCAAAGGCGATGATCCCTGAGATCGGCCCATTTTTCGATGGTATTTTCAAAAACAAAGATGCACGCTGCCCCTCTGCATCTCAGTGTCTGCGAGATTTGCGATGCATCCGATCTCGTTTGAGCACCGCGCAACTAGATCATCCTCCGCTTGGGTCATTCTGGAGAGATGGTGAGATTTATTGCACCACCCAGCAGATGGAAGGATTTCTCACATTGAAATAGGTAAATTGTTTAAGCATTAGTAGGTATGCACAATTTGTCGGAAGTTGATGGTCAAATAGTGGATTTGCACACAGTGACAGTGAGGAATTGCGAGGATAGCACGAACGCGCTCTAAACGAGGCGATTCAGAGAGAATGAGGTCGAGAGTAAATCGGAACAGCTTGAGGGACAGAAGAATGTTCTAGAGGACAACTGACGTTTGGCCAAATATTTAGGTGTTAGGAAAGCGATAGAAATTTCCAGTAAGATTGAAGATTTGACGAGACGAGAGAGTAAGCAAGAGAAGTAACCAGGCAGCTAGCTAGTATGCATTTGAATAGGTAAGAGGCGCAAAGGCTGTGTGGACAATATTCTGAGCGGTTGGCCCTTCAGATCGCGAGATGGAACTTGATTGCAAGGCGGCATCATTTTAATCGGAGTCTCCGGCGCTCCACCGGCAGCCACGAGGCCACCGAGTAACATCGGATTAGCCGTCGGTTTATGCCATCTTCCAACGACACGCATTCTCAAGCTTGACTCGCTGGCTCGAACTGCCTATTGGACTTCTTTCCCTTGGAATTGTAACCACCTAAATCTTAGGGGTATTGAGTCATGGTCATCTACGTGCAATCTTGAAGACCTGGTGAAGTATCGAGCGGAAACCCAAAGAACTGCTCGCATGTGGACGATCCTCGCGCCATTCTTTACTTCGCGAGGTTATCGTGCGTACGAATTCAGTTCAAAACCAGGAGGATTTGCCAAACCTCGCAGTGAATGCAAACCTTTTTCTCCTAAAGACCACCTACCGGCCCGTATCCGTACGAGCGGCGGTCCACGCTAGCGAGGAAGAGCTCAACTTTTCCGCTTTACAGGTATCAAGTTTATTAATTCTTAACTTTGGAAAGCTGACTCCGAGTGCAGTGTACGAGAATATGGCCAGCGAGAGATGCGCAGGGCCACGTAGTCATCACTCGGGTAGTTTGTTCATTTCAACACTTGCAAGAGGGAACTCATATTTTGTTCTCGCCACAGGCTTATCTCAGGGCCAGATCCATCTGAGGAGCCGGATTTCTATAAGCGCCCCAACATCCGGAAAGCGAGAAGGTATACAAGGAACCACACGCTGCCCGTGCTCGGTTTCCTCACTTTCAACGGGTTTGTGTTCGTGGTCATACCAACTTGAAGGTCTGCATCATTTAATTTAAATCTAGTTGGACTACTTATCATATTTTCTAGATGGGNAGACCATCGAACTCGTTTCACATGGCTCAACAGCATCTCCGAGATACCGAATTCGCTGAAGCTTTTTACGAGGTATGTATGATTCGCCAAAAGCTAAGGCCTGCTTCATCGACCCTGACCTTATATATCGGGGTCTAGAGTTTCTACATGAAACTTGGATCGCTCACGGTGACATCTTGGAGAAAACGCAGTCATGAACGTTCTCATGGATCCAGCGTTTCACATCGGAATCGCCACCCTCAGAGACCCTGGGTTCGCGTGGTACGATTATTCTAGTTTCGACAGTTCAATCAGCTTTTCCAGAAGGAATTAACATCGAATCTACATCTGTAGAGCGAGAGAGCAGATTCATGCATAACATGCTCCGCATGAAGAACGGGCTCTGCAATCCATTCAAGATGACCTCAAATGCTCAGGTAATTCGCGCGAGCACTTCAGCTCGCTTCTCATTACAGCTTAGCGCATTATATGCTATTCAGCATATCGAAGATATTGTGCTGGATATCGCGTCCTTTTTCGATTGCAACATGAAAAACATTTTAACCTAGGCAAATCCCAGTTGGAGCAAGCTCCCTAGGGTTTGTTTTGGGAAGACGGTAAACAAGACACCTTTTCTTTCGATGTATTCAACTTTTTCTGATATTCAACTTGTTAGGAAAATCACCTTTCCGAGATGACTTCCTATCCTCATGGCGTCAGGCTGCCTCGAATAACGAGAAGACTCGCGAATAGGCCGCGGTGAAGATACTCAGGCCATCTAGGTGACCTACGAGTATCTGCCTATTCGTCCGACCTGATCCTGAATATGCATGCAATTCGCCATGCCCTACAGGATATTGAGTGCTATGAAACATTTCATAGATATAGAAAAACACTCACACCACTGGCAAGCAAACCCCAAAAATGAAGTTGGTCCACCCTCCCATCGTCGACCTGTTGGTCCACCCTCCCATCGTCGACCTCAAGTCGGGGACTAGATTTAGATCTGGACCGTTCGGCAAGATAAGATAAGATTTGTCTCTAGGCAACTCGAACCTGGCGCCTCTTATGACGCTGATGATGCTCCTGCTAGTCCTGGTCAGTGCGTGTGGAGAGATGGCGAATCTTTCAACGTTCGTAATGATAGCCCCCACATTTACCCTCGTCCTCCGACGTCTTCCGCCCGGTCCTGCCTTTAGCCTGTTCTCTCGCCGCCGCCCACCGGAACGCTTCGAAATCCCACCTACAACTAGGTTCACGCTTCGACGCTCTAATTCCCCGCTGACAAGGGGATCAGGAGAGGGAAAACGGGACTGTGAGAGTGTTCGAGGAAGGAAGAAGGCCTGAGCGTCGAACTATTACGACCCAACAAGGTGCCAGCTGGGCAGGCGCCATCATCATTGTCCCCTCCTGTCTGCTCCTTTCCCTCCATTTCGCGAGCGCGCAACGCACTGTCTCCTCAATCCCCTCAAACTCTTCAGAATGTCCGAAACCGCCGCCACAGATGCTGCTAGTCCCAATGGCACCGCAGGCTTGACTGAGCACGCTCTGAAGCCCACTGCTGTCGCCCCCGAGGCTGTCGATGCAAACGAAGACGATGCCGGTGAGGAGGGAGACGAGTACGATTTTGAGGTGAGATCTACAGCTCAACCTATCCTGGATTTTCCGAGTCTCTGCGTTGTGCACTGCGCGCTCCGTCGGCCATCCCGTTCGACCGCGCCCATCCATCCGTGCCTCTGGTGCGATACTCTGCACACGCACGTGTGCCTCCTGATTCCGCTTGTCGTTTGCACGAAAGAGGAGCATCTAGCTCTTTGGATGGGATCATGTCCCCTCCCTTCCCTGCGCTCTCGCGGGATGGCCGGAAAATCACCGGCTCGACGCGCYCGACTGCGCTCAGTGTCACGCCGCCCCCAACTTTCCTTTTTCCGTCTATTCTTGCTTCAGTCCCATTTTCCCACTCCCTCGTTCCTCCTCCCCCTTATTTTTGGGATGTGCGCCATCCCGCCCTCTTCCCAGAGGCCTTCCCAACACGTCGCTGACCACACATTCGACCTCTCTAGGAAGAACAGCAAGCGGTAGAAGGCGAGGAAGACGAGTATACCTTCCAAGGCCGGGAAGAAGAAGATGAAGACGACGACTACGAAGAAGATGCGGGAGGCGACGTCGGGGATCTCGGTGAGCCCGACGTCGCTGCTGAGCCTCAAGCATCGGAGGCGGCCGCTCCTGCTGCCAACGGAAAGCCCAGTTTGACCGCACTGTTGTTGGGTGATGTGAGTGACCACATCTAAACGTTTTATACTATGTGATCGCCGGATACAAGCTAATCACCGGCTATCTAGCCTAACGCAGCTGAGGAAGATGAAGACGATTACGACGAAGAGGAAGAAGATGACGACGATGAAGATGATGGGGATGATTATGTCGAGGAAGCTACACCTATCACACCCACATCCAAGAAACGCGCTATCGAGGAGACGTTGGATGAGGGCGATAATGACGAAGATGAGGCAGTCTCCAAGAAGGTCAAATCGTGAGGATGCGGATGCGAGCATCGATCCATTAAATCGCGTTATTGGATGCCAAGCGAAGCGGGAAGGAAAGAGGAAAGGAGCGAGATGCCAGGTGGAGAACTCGAAGCGGGCTTCATCTGATCGTCTGTTTATTTATTCATTTTCTTATCATCGGATACTTTACCCTTGAGAAAAGAAGGTTCTTGGTTTCTTTCGTTAACTCTGGTCCAAACTCTGTTGTATGTATGTAACGTTTTCTGCCTAGTGTACCTCCTACATACCAACTCAGAAACTAAACTATTTAATGCCAAGATGCCTGCAGTTGATATGGAAGTATTTGTGAACAAGTGAAGATGCAATGGGAACGATTTGAAGGTGAGTCGCTAGCCATAACGGCACAAGATCGGGATATTAATACATTTCGAACGCCTCATGTTCTGCGCAGGAGGTATTGTACAGAATAACATCATCGGCATGCAAAGTGTCGTCAGGTCACTATAAGTGGTGGCGTTATGCCCGGTGTTCCCTCAGTTAAAAGGAACTGAGGATGGCCTTCCATTGCTCTCAAGCCATCCTTTGGATACCCCACTATACGTCTCTTATACCCCTCTGCCTGGAATATAGATCTGTGATCGCTGAGTGCGCTGATAAGCCGAGGATGTCAAACATCAAGTCAATCAGCTCGGTCGCTGAATTCAATAGCATCGTATGTCCGCTTCCTCTTTCTGCGCACGCCACACCACCTGGGTACTGCATTGTCGGGTGGCGGCGGATTCGAAAATAGACTTTGCTGACCTTTCTCTGCTCTGAATTATGTGGCTTCTCTACAGGTCAGCAGCGGCAAACCTATCGTAATCAAGTTCTGGGCGCAGTGGTGTGGCCCGTGCAATAACTTTGCACCCAAGTTCAAGCAATTATCGGAAGAAGAGGCTAAGAAGGGGTCGAAAGTAGAGTTCTATAGGTTGGACATCGATGAGCAGCCGGAGTTGTCAGACGAAGTCGGTGTGCAGGCAGTGAGTGCTCTCGACCGAACCATTGCCCCTACTCCCCCACCTCTTCGACCTTCTACCTGCCTCGAAACGTCGCAAGTACTCCTCTAGCGAGTCACATTATCACTCCTGCTCGAGCCCGCTCGCTCCTCTCTCGGTGTAAGATGCTAACTGCCATCATTTCTTCCAGACACCACATTTCTTCTCCTTTAAAAATGGCAGAAAAGTGGGCGATATACGGGGAGCTAACTTGGACGGTCTGCGGGTGAGTAAATCCTGGTACCTTTGTCTCAACGCTGCAACTTATGAACCATTCTCTAGCAACTCATTTACTTCACCGCAGCGTTGCCGTAAACATGCCTCCTAGTAGACTTCATCGAGCCATTTTCTTCTCTGCATCGAGCATCTGCATGCGCCGTACTCTGGAGCCAGAGGGGAAGGACGTTGGAAGTTGGGCAAGGCCCAAGCTTCAGTTCTTTTTGCAAGTTTTCGAGTTTCAAGTTCCACTTCTTCATCATCATTGTATCATTCTCATCCAAGCAAGAGTGTATCAGTATTTATATCTTACGAGTCAGGTAGATATTCAGTCATTCGATCCGACACGGAGAATTCAGAATTGAAAACGCGATTCGCGGAGGTAAAGGTACAGAAACGATCTAATATTTTCTCGCCAAGCGTCTTCGTCGCTCACCATTGCAGTGTCTATGGGACTGAAAGCAAAGCCACCAACCTAGACCTTGACGAGCGAGGGCTAACACTCGCATTTGCACTCGCTCGAGCTCGCAGAAAGATCACCCAAAGCAGAGGGTGGGTGGCAATAATGCTGAGTTGAGGTCCAAGAGGTCCTTGAGACAGGGTAAGAAGAAGGACAGTAGTCGCCAATATGGTGATGGGGGAGCCATGCCATCATCTTGACGAGCTCACGAACCTGTAGGGATAAACAGCCGCGCTCGACTGCTGCATTTAACAGGTTTCATAGCCCTTCTGACCATGCGACTTTCCAAACATAGCTAACTTTTGGAGAGAGTTGAATTCAAGAACGACTTCATTCACAGCTTTCAATTCGGTGACGAAGCGCTCGACCCGCCAAAAACGACTCTGTATCATCGTTTCGACCATTTTCTATGGTCGAAAATTGCAGCAGAGACAGTTACAATGCATCGTTCGCTGACCTTGGGCACGCCGGACTTCTTGATGTATAATAGGCCGAGAGACAGACACGGTGCAACCTCATGCACAGGAAAATCGGCTTATTATAAGTGTTGGTGTGAGAATTTGGTATTCCTCGGGAATCATTTTCAAGAAGTTCGTTCGGTAGGGAGAAGTGAAGTCTTGGGTGAAGTCGTCATAGTCGGGGTACTACTTGAAAGAACTCGGCTAAACACATTCCGATTAATCAGGAGAACGATTCCGATCGCTGTAATGTTCACTCCAGGCTTTGCAACCGATTAACAAGTCTACGCGTTACTTATCATCGACGTCAGCCTCACATCCCCCTCGAGTTCCAATCAGTGTCTCTTGTCGAGAATCATCACCATCGACATCATGGCATCACCCCGCTGTTTGGCCAGTGTACTACTCCGAGTCACATCAGCGCTGACGACTGGAATGGGTCTTCGTGATCTTGACATAAAAGCCTCAGTAGTGCGGCCCAAGTTCCTTCTCATCCCCGCATTGTCCACGCTCAAGGTGCGTACCATGCCTCCCAAGCAATGCTATACAAGCTCTGAGCTACCTCTTACAGGCTAAATACATCTCAAATTACTATGACTGCAACAGAACTAGATTTAATCGTTGAAGTGATTCTGAAAACGAACGACGCTCCAACCGACGACCAACGCCACGAACTTGCCACGAGGCTCGGAGAGCTTGAAAACGACTTCCAGCGCATCGCAGGCCAGGTCTTCAGCTCCGACTTACTTAGCAAGAAAGACATCCCGCCAGATGTAGGGGCGTGTGGGCGATCAGTCCAACGCTATAGGTTGGCCCTCTCCTGCCTCCGAAGCCTCCCAGACGAGATTTGGGCGAGGATTTTTGAAGAGGGACTTTCCACTTGGTGGTTGGGAAACCACGAATACCTCCAAGTTTTGGAACAAGTTTGTCGGGGATGGCGGCTAATCGCTTCAAACCACTACCCCCTATGGTCCCAGCCTCCAGACATAGACCTCCCCGACATCTTTGATCTTACACCCTTACCCTTGCAGATTCGAAATCTGGAGCCCAAGCTCCGAGTTTATTTGTCGCGGTCAGGAGGGACGCCGCTCTCCATCAACTTCAAGACTTCGCAAGAAGTTTGGAATGACTCTGACGCGAGATCTTTGACCGAGTCTAACCTCCTTTCATTACTGATTGCCCAGTGCCATCGCTGGCAATCGCTCGAGTTGTGTTTGCCTGCCGATATGTACAACACCGTCCTCCACCCAATCAAAGGCAACATGCCTTTGCTTCAAACTTTGCAACTTATTGTCATCGACCCTTCAACGTCTCAATCCCAGGTGAACACTCCGGGCTACCAGATTGATTGTTTCAAGGATGCACCAAGGCTACGCGACGTCATATTCAGGACCGGCCTCAGGGACCTGAAGATACGAGTTGACCTTCCATGGCCGCAACTTGAAACCTTCGAGGCGTCATCTGTCGGACCTGATTCATTCTGCGAAGATCTTATTNGGGGGGGAACCTATTCAGCTACGGGCTTTGGACCTCAATTACAACGGCCCAGGGCCCGCTCTTGCATTTGGGGCGTCCTTTACTCTTACCAAGCTCGAGAGGTTAACGCTTTATGCGAACCAACGGAGCCTATCGCTGTTCACCCTTTTCGAGTTGATCACTCTTCCCGCTTTATCAAGGCTCACAATCCGAGGAGAATTCAGCCCTCTTGAAAGCCTTGCGAGCTCCGTCTGCAAAAAGGTGCTCGACCTCATCAAGCGGTCGAAGTGTTCCTTGCAGCATCTGTCTTTCGAATTCCCTCTCGACACTCGCCAGGAAGCAATTTACCACATTTTATCCCTCTCCCCCGACCTCGAGTATCTAGAAGTCCCTCACTTGGACTCCGAGGGGTTGCGAAGGCTTGTTCTAACCCCGGATCGTGCTGAATCCTCAAACCCCTCCGCGAGTCACCCAAATATCCTTCCCAAACTCAAGATCCTCAAGCTTTGCTGGTATGGCGACTTCGATAGTCCCGAAACCAACCCACCCTATTTTCCATTGAACGAAACGGGCATAGTGGATGCATCGGCTCTCAAGGATGTGGTTCATTCTAGGACACAAGCACTGTATGCCTTGAATGGGGATCTTAGCAGAGAGTCTCACCCTCTGGAGGAAGTCGATCTTCGAAGATACGACGCCATGAAGTTGGAAAGCGACTGGAACAAGGCGACCAATACCAACGTGGAGGAGACCTCAGACGCCTTGGCCCAGGAGATTGAAGAGGATCTCGATCATATCCACTACTACGGATGGACACATCCAGACGAACGGGAGCTCCAGGATGAAGATCGCGCCAATCCCGATGTCCACACGGAGTTGGACCGCCAAATTCGCAAGATGGAAAGCATCGATCTGGAGTCATATCCAAATACGCTCGTTTTTGCAGTACGTTGACCTTCTCCTTCATATCTGTTTGTTGGCATTGACATCCATGCAGCGAAGGAACATTCCCCACTTTTTAGAAGAAATCAGAACCATGAACGCTGGGCGCATCCCAGGAGATGACATCTTTGACTTTCGGGGGCGTGTTGGGAAGCTAAGCGATAAGTGGAAGCCTTTCATCCTACGTGACGCTAGAAAATCGCCGTATTCCTGGAGGTACACTGCGAATGTGGCAGCTAATTTAACGTGTCATACGCCCACTGAAATTCACGCAGACCAAGAGGAAGGTTCGTTTCCGAAGCACCGTTGGGAGTCAAACGTTGACGTTAACTATCATTTCTCTCTAGATGAAGACGAGCGAGTTTGGGCGCGCATCATATCATACCATCCCTAAACTCAAGCTTTCTCTTTCGCAATGTGTCCATTGACATCCAAACGTGTTATGTGCTATTTTGTGCGATCTTGGATGTGGGAGGGTCTGTGGATTACGATGCAAGAAGTAAAAGATCGTTTGTAATATATTGTGTACCATTAGTTTGACAACCATGCTCACTTTTGATTCATGTCTTCGTGCTGCGATACTTATACAAATGTGTGCTAATTCCGGTTGCATGTTGGCGGCGTAGCTAGACTGAGTGATGACAGGCTGATGCGGAGTTACAACGCCCCTATCAGCCTTCCACCAATCCATCGACCATCTATTCTCGCGTGAGTCCTTCGAGTTAGAGAAGAGAAAGTAAAGAGCGCCTCACGGGACCTCTACCACAGTACGGCATTGTCGACCAATGGCCACAGAACGTGACGCTGTGGATCCACAGGAAGTGGACGCAGTAGTGGAAGCCCTCTTGAGAACCAACGAACCTCCCTCGGACAGACAAAGATACCAGATCACCGTTAGACTTCAAGCCTTACGGGATGGTGCTCAATGCATGACAGACCAATCATCCAACCAGGAAG
>JANBPK010001691.1:0-15975 GCA_027579435.1 Candolleomyces eurysporus
CCCTTGGACAGGATGAAAGAGGTGTCATTGTTCTTTCATGGATTTGACGATGGCGATGCCCTCGATATATTGGCAAGATGCGACTGGCCCGCTCTCAATTCATTCTACCTTCGCAAACCATTCCCAAATAACGAAATGATCCGTCCGCTTTCTTCTTTCATCGGTCACGACTCATGCGCCCTCACATCGTTGAGATTGAGTTATTGCACCATATCCCCCCAGCCTCTCATCGACCTCATGTCCGTGCTCCCGACGCTGATCCAGCTACACTTAGAGTACCCCTCGCTTCCGGAATTGCCCTATCGTGATGAAGAAGAAGCTTCCGACATAATCGCTCGTCTCACCCCTCAACCGGACGGCACTCCTCACGCTTTACCTCAACTGCGTTTCCTGAAGTGGGAAAGGAACACCGGATTTTCGGATATGGCCCTTGCCCAGCTCCTTCACCAACGATCGGCCTCCCCATACTCGCCAGTACCATTGAAACAAGTTCACATTTATTTCGCAAGGGAGATGCAAGAGGATATTCTCCCTATTTGCGCCGACCTTATAGAGGCTCGGCTTGACCTTCGTCTCAGGTACCCCCCATCATTCGATACTTCTCGTAAGTCGAGCATAGGATACGTTCAGCCGCTGGATATAGATTATCGAACCTTTGGTTGGGATTGATCTCTTTCTCTTCTTTCCCTCCATTTCTTGGTCAAGTGCCATGTGCTCCATCCAACTAAGTAGTGCCAGCGTCTTTGCTTTCGTGCCTAGTCTTTGTTGTCCCTCCTTTCGATCTTCAGCCCTTATCTCACTGTGATGCATTCAAACAGGTTCGTAGGACCTTTGAAAGAAATGCTTGCTTGTTTGTGCTCCGATTCTATTCATTGGCAACTATGTCAGAATTCCATAGCGCAGGAAACTCTTTGGGGAGGCGGTGTCAGGTGAAACCGTTGAAACTTTTTGAGGCTCGATCAGGAGCCTTCATTGCTATCATTTCCAAATTCCAACGACATAGCACGAGAAGAACTTCGCGAGTACGGTTGCGCGAAAAGGAATAAATATATAGTCCATCAGTGGTCGTCATACAATCCATACTATTGCGGTAGACAAACGGGTCTGTGATGCTATTTGACTATGCTTGGATCGAAAGGCAAAGCGTTCGTGTTATCAGCCTGACCGACCGCTTGGGCTTCCTCGCCAATACTCTCGTACATCTGCAAGGTAAGTCTTCACAAGGTGGATACCTCAGCGTCCTAATATAGCCCAGAAGCGCTGTAAAAATGGATCGATCGCCAATTCCCTCAGTTCTTGGCACCAACTATGTGCCCACGGACGAAGAGTGCCGAATGATCACAGAATTCCTAGCTGCTCCGGAAAGGCAGCTCGTAGAAATGCAGGCCAAGATCGCCGAACAAGAGGCAGCTCTGCAGAAGCTCAAGGGGAAATATGAAGATCTGCAAAGCAACGTCAAAGCGCATCGTGCTATTGTATCACTCATTCGCCGCCTTCCCGATGATACTCTCCGAGAAATATTTCTTCACTGCTTACCTCACAATCGCTACCCCACGATGTATGTAGCCGAGCCACCTCTTCTCCTTACCCATGTCTGCGTGCGATGGCAGCAGGTGGCATTTTCCACCCCTCGTCTGTGGACATCTCTACATATCTCGGACTACCTGTACGCAGGCCTGACTCAAGAAAGCAAGCTGGAATCTCGGGACGAGGGCATACTACAGTGGATTGGTCACACTGGTAGCATGTCCCTTTCGCTTGCTTTCCCTGCCCCAGAACTGAATCTGATGTACGACTCGGAGGCGCTACGTTGCTGCAACAACGACCTGCGGCGATTGCTTTCCGTGCTGTCACCGAGCTTCCATCGGTGGACGAGGGCAAATATCTTCCTGGAAGGGTCGAGCAGTGACCTTTTCAAAATCATCACATCACAAGACGGGGGAGGGAGAACACCATTTCAGTCGGTAGAGCATCTCAGCGTCCATTTTTCTCTACGCGAGGCGTTTGCAAGGGAGGACGAGCTTGAGCGCAAAGTGTTCATGCTCCTGAGAGAGCTTGGGCTCAACTCCAGCAAGCGTCTTAGGAAACTTGGATTGTACATCGACGATTTAAACACTCTCCTACACACAGAGTCCCTGAGACTCGGTGACATCTTCCCTTGTGGCCAACTGGAAGTATTGGACCTCCAGGCTGACATTACGCGTTATCAAAGCGCCACGATTCCTCTTGACCTTCTTCCCTCCGTCATTCAAGCCTGTCCCAAACTCGCTGTATTCAAAGCGAACATGGGAGTCCCACTGGGACCAATTCCACCGGTCTCAACCTCAAGGGTCCGCTTGGACAGGTTGAAAGAGGTGTCATTATTCTTTCAATTGTTTGACGATGACGATGCCCTCTGTATAATCAGAAGATGCCACTGGCCCAGTCTCACTTCATTCTACCTTCGAGTGCCATTCCCAGACCACGTCGACATGCCCCTCCTTTCGGCATGTACTGATCAATTTTCAACTCCCCTGACGTCTTTGAGACTGAGCTCCTTCGGCATAACGATACAAACACTCATCGACCTCATGTTTGCGCTGCCAATGCTGGTTCAACTTCACTTGGATCACCCCGCGATTTCGGATATACATATTTGGGCACGAAGATTAGACTACGACGATTACCAATTCGGTGTGGATGGAAGGTTGTTCGATGACAACTTGATCATTCATCTCACTCCAAAGCCAGATGGGACTCCTCACGCCCTCCCTCAGCTGCGTTTCCTGAAGTGGGAAAGAAATACCGGATTCTCGGACAAGGCCCTCGCCCATCTTCTTCAACAACGATCGACCTCCCCATACTCGCCAGTACCCATGGAGCAGGTTCATATTTATTTCGGAAGGGAGATGCAAGAGGATATTCTCCCTGATTGCTCCAATCTGGTTGAAGCAGGGCTCGACCTTCGCCTCAAGTATCCTCCAGCATTTGATACTTCTTACGAGTCAACGTACCAGGAAAAGGACAAGAGTTACATCTGGCCGCTTGAAGCTGGCGACTATCGTACTTTCGGCTGGGATTGAAGTTTCGCTGTCCTTTCATTCTTACCTGTAAATTTACCTGACGTAGATCTCGATAGGAACACCGCTATCCCTTCTTCTTTTGCGATTGTTAATGCTGTGCTTGGGTCTGGATCTAGAGTATCGTACATTCGGTTAGGATTGATTTCTTTCTCCTTGTTTCTTTCATTTCTTTCTCAAGTGCCATGTCCTGCACACAGCTTAGACGTGCCAGTGTCTTTGCTTTCGTGTCTAGTCTTTCTTACCCCTCCTTTCGATCCTTAGCCCTTATCTCACTGTTGTCTATTGAAGCAGGTTCATAGGACCTTTGAAAGAAAAATTTCATTCGTTCATGCTCCGATTCTATATTCTATTCATTGGAAGCCATGTCAGAATTCCAAAGCGTAGGAAATTCTTTGGGAAGGCGGTGTCAGGTGAAGCTATTGAAACCTTTTAATGCGATCACAGATCTAGAGCGCTGAGTTCCAGCTCGACTCATCTCCAAATTCCAACGACATAGCACGACAAGAGCTTCGAGAGTACTTCTACGCGAAGAGGAATATATATATAGTTCATCGGTGGTCGTCGTGTAATCTATACTAGTACGGTAGACAAAGAGAAGTAGAGGGGCCTGTGATGCTATTTGACGATGCTTGGATCGAAAGGCAAAGCGCTCGTGTTATCAGCCTGTCAGGCTACTTGAGCTTCCTCACCAATGCTCTCGTACATCTGCAAGGTAAGTCTCCACAGGGTGGATACCTCAGCGTCCTGTTGACAGCGAATATAGCCCAAAGGCGCTGTGAAAATGGATCAATCGCCATTCCACTCAGTCGTTGGAACCAACTATGTGCCAACGGAAGAAGAGTGCCGAATGATCACAGAATTCCTAGCTGCTCCGGAAAAGCAGCTCATAGAATTGCGGGCCAAGATCGCYGAACAAGAGGCAGTTCTGCAGCAGCTCAATGAGCAATATGAAGGTCTGCAAGGCAACATCGAAGCGCATCGTGCCCTTGTCTCCCTCTTTCGACGTCTCCCTGACGATATYCTCCGAGAAATATTTCTTCACTGCTTGCCTCTYAACYGCAACYCCGCAATGCGGGCAGCAGAGCCACCCCTTCTCCTTACTCATGTCTGCGGGCGATGGCGACAGGTGGCATCGTCCACCCCTCGCCTATGGACATCTCTACATATCCCGAACTACCTGTACGAAGGCCAGATTCAAGAAAGCAAGCTTGAATCTCGGGACGCGGGCACCCTACAGTGGATTGGTCGTGCTGGCTGCATGTCTCTTTCACTTTCCTTCACTACCCCTCAGGTCAGCTCAAGCCCCGTGGAACGAAGTTGGCGCAACACCGACCTGAGACGATTGCTTTCCAAGCTGTCACCGAGCTTCCATCGGTGGAGGAAAGTGAGCATTCTCCTGGAAGGATTCGACGATGAACTCTTCAAAATCGTCGCATTACAAAACGAGGGAGGCCAAAAACCATTCCAGTCAGTAGAGCAGCTCAGCATTCGTGTTTCTTTATACGACGGCACTCCTGTAACTATGCGAGAGCATGTACGCAAATCCTCAAGGCTTCTGAGGGAGCTCGGACTCGGCTCCAGCAAGCGACTTCGGAGACTTGGGTTGTACCTCGACAAGCGAATTCCCCTGCACTCGGAATCTCTGCAGCTCAGTAGCATCTTTCCCTGTGGCCAATTGGAAGTATTGGACCTCCAGGGCGACCTTTTGCCTCATGAAGGCGCCGGAATTGCTCCGAATTTCCTTCCCTTCCTCCTTCAAGCTTGCCCTCAACTCGTTGTATTTAGAGCAAACGTCAATTGTGGCTTACGCGCCCGGATCCCCCCCAGTCTCAAGCTCAAAGACCCCCTTGGACAGGTTGAAAGAGCTATCCTTATTCTTTTATCAATCTGGCGGGTGCCATGCCAATGTCTCCGATATAATCGCAAGATGCGACTGGCCCACTCTTACTTCACTCTACTTCCGAGTGCAGCATCCAGTTAATGCTGACAGGAGCGAGCTTTCCGCCTGCACCAATGGATTTTCCATTCCCCTGACGTCGTTGAGACTAAGTTCCTTCTCCATACGGATGGGAGGAACATTCAAAGCGGTCATATTTGCGCTGCCAACGCTGGTTCAGCTTCACTTAGATCACCCTGCGCTTTCAACTTCACCTCATAGGCAACGAGGATTCGACCATTGTGACGAATTCGAGATGGATGCAGAGGTGTTCGATGACACCTTAATCATTCATCTCACTCCGAAGCCAGATGGGACTCCTCACGCCCTCCCTCAGCTGCGTTTCCTGAAGTGGGAAAGGAATACCAGATTCTCGGACAAGGCCCTCGCTCATCTTCTGCAACAACGATCGACCTCCCCATACTCGCCAGTACCCATGAAGCAGGTTCACATTTATTTCGGAAGGAAGATGCAAGAGGATATTCTCCCTGATTGCTCCGATCTGGTTGAAGCAGGGCTCGACCTTCGCCTCAAGTATCCTCCAGCATTTGATACTTCTTGCGAGTCAACGTACCAGGAAAAGGACAAGAATTACATCTGGCCGCTTGAAGCTGGCGACTATCGTACTTTCGGCTGGGATTGATTTTTCGCTGTCCTTTCATTCTTACCTGCAAATTTACCTGACGTAGATCTCGATAGGAACACCGCTATCCATTCTTCTTTTGCAATTGTTCATGCTGTTCTTGGTTCCTCGACCTCTATTCCGATCACTCGGCACTGTAATAGTAGACTCATCCCCCTTTTTTTTTTGAAAAAAAAGGCTACCGATAACTCACTCTTGTTACTTCAACCCCGATCATTCCCAGTCTACGAACAACACTGGATATCGTTCCCGTGCAATAAGAAATGCTTCAGGAAGATGACTCACACCATCCCGCATAATTAGTCGGAATTAAGAGAAACACTTCTCATTGTATACAGGTACACTTGAGTCTAGGACGAGTAAACGTGTCTCAGAGAGGTGACGCGTGACGTCGCAGCAGGTAAAAGCAAGAAACGGAATGGGAATCAGAACTTGAAAGAATCCTTTCCCTTCTTCTCCCTGAGCCTCTCCCGATCTCTCTGCTCTTTTGCCTTCTTCTTGGCCATCTCCTGAGCCACCATATCCGAGAAATCTTCTCCGCGTCCTCCAGGTACACCCGCACTACCTCTATTGGCAGCGTCATATCTCTTGCGGAGGTCGTCTTCTGACATGCCTTCCAGCTCTGAAGCGTCCAAGGCAATGTCCACTCCGTTCTTTTTCTGTTCGAAACGGGGCATCAGCAAAAAGAATAACAAGATAGATCGGTAGGTAGGGACGAACCTTAGTCGAGCGCTCTTCTCCCAACACAGGAAGATTGGCATTGCTCCCACTAGCAACAGCGCTGACATCGTACCCACGCTCGCTGCCCATAAGACCGCGCACAGAAGTCTGTTTCTCGGGGACAACGTGGTACAACGACCGCGGACCAGAGGTCGATGGCTCCTCCGTCCTGTCGCGGCCCTTGCGCAGTTCCAAGAAATCTGGGGTCTCGAGTCCACCAGCGACGGTCGACACGACGGATGCCATACCCGAAGGCGTCTCGAGGCCAGAAGGAGTCTGTAAACCATCCGCGGGGCCTGCTTCGGCCATCTCCTCTTCTTCTGACTCTTCTTCGCTTTCGTCCTCTTCTTCCTCCTCTGTAAAGAGCATGAGCGTGAGTAAAAACAAGAGGGACTGAGACGCACCTTCTTCAGGTTCAAGTTCACCCCAGAGTTCCTTGTTGATAGGCTCGCCAGTCTAAAAATGAGGTTAAAATGAGGTTAAAATCCGTCGGATATTGAAGCGCAAGACGACTCACATGATCATTGGACGCCTTGGGCAATACACCAAAGACGTCACCATACAGCGGCCGATTGTACTCGTCCAGAGGGGGTTTACCCCAGCCTCCCGGATGGAAGCCCCACTGTGCACCTTCGGGAATGGGCGCGTTCAACCCAGGTATCCGGAGAGTAGGGTAGCTCGGCNGGGGGGCCGAATCGCTGCATGCTGATAAGCCAGGGCGGAGGTGCCAGTGGCGGAATCGACAAGGCCTCCACGAGCTCTGGTGACAAATCACCTGGCTTCTTCTCCTTGAGCGACGTTTCAAATTCTTTCCCTTCATAGTACCTGCAACAATATCAGTTACAAATCAACCAAGATAAAACTCGGTGACTTACATTTCACCAAAGTCTGTCATCGGAGGCTTGGTCTGGAATTTGAAAAATGCGTCGTGCAGCTTTTGATAGTCAATATCAATCTTGCCCATCTTCGGCTGGACCCTCTCCCTCGTCTTGGCCTTGAGCGACATATTCGCCTCCTTTTCCTTCACCGCATCCCGCATGGTCGCGATGCCCGTGTCCGCGATATACGAGGGCAACTGGAACGGGGGCTTCTCAATACCCCTCTTTCCCTGCAAATAATCGCGCTTGGCACTCCAGTGGATCGGGATGGGGACGGTGTTGCGGTAGGATTTGAGGTGGAGAAGAAGACGGGGGTCAGCAGCCGTGACGTCCGTCCACTCGACGATTTCGGGTTTCTTGACGAGCTGCTTAAGCTCTGCAACCGTCAACCTGTTCATCTTCCTCGCCTTCTTTTTTGAAAGTGGCTTTGCAGCGTTTTCCGCATCAGAATCGCCCTCTGAAGCCATGTCGTCATCGGAGTAGATGATTTCGCCTTTGGCGTTGGGTTCGCTTTTGACGGTGGTGGAGGCGTCCGGGGGGAGCTGGAACCGTGCAAAGACGTCCGCGAAAGCTTCCAAGCCGGGTGTTTTGAAGTCGATGTCGTCCGTCAACATCGAGTCGGTGGGTTCTGGCTTTACTGCGTCCACGTCCATGTTGCCCTCATCTTGCTGCTGCTGCAATGTCAATTATGATCAGCAAACCACGTCTAACAATACAACGCCCCGTCCACCAGAAACAAAAACACCATGAGAATGTGCAAAAATGAGATTTGGGCTACTCACTGCGGGTTCTGGGGTCGCCGTCGCCTCAATAGCCTTCTTCTGCTTCTGCTTCAGCCGTCGAAGCTGGTTCTTCGACTTTATAGGTTTTCCACCCGTTAGCTCCTTCAGGGCTGCAGCTGAAGTGGGAGCTGGGGCGTTACCATTGACTTGTGATAGTGCTTCTGTAGAGGCCATGGTGGACGTGTGGCTTGTCTTCGTCGTCGTCGTTCGCGGCGTCGACGGTGGACGGTGATGGTGGAGGGCAGGTTCCAACACCGCGAAACGCCTCCTAGTGGTGGGAAGGTATTGCCATTTTCGTCTCAAAGCCCCTGCACAATACGAGNCAAACAAAGTACGCGTCTGCTCACGCGTCGAAATGCAAGGCGCGGTCATTTCGCATATCTATCCATCCCTCCGAGCCCATTTGATTTGCTATGGTAGCGACGACGACAGAACAAGTGCGTAGTGTCCAAATGTTATAAAAATCTCCCTAATCGTTCTTTCGATATCTCTAGTTAACTGCTTTGGCAGCGACTACAGTCAGTACGTCCAATATATCGCCCGGATAACAAGGAATCTATAGCTCACATTAGGATTCCTAAACGTTTTACTCAATGGATTTGACCTCTAGTCGTCCATCCTTTGGTCTTGCTATCAGTAACAGACCACCACGCCCGCTCAGTTTCGCGGAATTCGCAGAAACGAGTAGTTGGCGTACTTCTGGGCCAAGATAATGGCAAGACGGTCAACGTTGCCAATTCGTTCGGTATCCCATTCGAAGAGGATGAGAAGGATAGCAAGACATGGTTCTTAGACCACAACTATATTGAGGGGATGTACGAGATGTTCAAGAAGGTCAATGGTACGTTCAACCGTCCCTGCATTCGGTTAATGAACGGCTGTTGATTTTTAATCTTGGTATAGCCAGAGAGCGAATGATAGGATGGTACCATACTGGTCCCAAACTACGGGCCTCTGATCAAGAGATCAACGACCTTTTCAAACGCTTCATCGCTCGACCTGTGATGGTCATTGTCGATGTGCGTCCAGACACCGTAGGCATCCCAACAGACGCCTATTTTGCCGTCGAAGAGATCAAAGATGTGCGTGTACCTCCCATCTTACCTCACCGAAATCTAAACCTTGATTCATTTAGGACGGCACTGAAACACGCAAAACCTTCCTCCACGTCCCCTCCGCCATCGAAGCCGAAGAGGCAGAAGAGATCGGTGTCGAGCACCTTCTCCGCGACATCAAAGACTCGACAACCACCACCCTCGCCACCCGCGTCGCCGAACAACTCGCCTCCCTCCAAGGACTCCAATCACGATTGAGCGACATCCAAAAGTACTTGGTGGACGTCGCCTCAGGGGCCATGCCCATCAACCACCAAGTCATCTACCACCTCCAAGACGCACTCAACCTCCTCCCTGATCTCTCCGAGCAAACGCTCACACAGAGCTTTGCGGCGAGTACAAATGACCAGATGTTGGTGGTGTATTTGAGTAGCTTGTTGAGGGCAGTGATCGCTCTGCATGCATTGGTGGACAACAAGGCGACGATCGGGAGGGCCGAGCTGGAGGAGGATGGTGGGGTGAAAGGTACACCCAAGGCCAAAGAGAAGAAATCTGAAGAAGAAGCGAAGAAGAGTGAAGGCGACAAGAAGGATTGATTTGTGTGTTTCTTTACATCTTCCTACCTTTCGAAGCTCGGTGATACCGCACCGTAGAGGCATGATCTTCGGTTTCTTTCGTTGGTAGAGCACAACCTAATTGCATCCAGATTGACGACGAAAGTGTGAGAGCTTCATCGTTGTTGAATCTAGCTTGATGCGACTCGGATAATCCAGCCCTGAACTTGAACCTGCCTAGGGTCAACTCTTTGACGACTTTACCTGAATTTGAATTTAGCCATGAGGCTTTCGGACCAAGCGAAAGTTTAAGCCTCGAGGCAGGCTTTTGACTACGCTCGAGTCATTTTATAGGGGCAGAACTGCTATATCCATGAGTTTACGTAAGGAGGCCTATTTTCTCGCCCGCGTTTTATTAAAGAGTCTCCATCCATCTTCTTCCCTTCCCACCACCATCTTCTCCCTGCGATCCCAATCCTCGACCAAGACCTCAATGTGAGTATGCTGGGCCAACCATCGAGCTTCACCCGTGCGACGCTGGGCGTCTGGTGACCTCCTCGCCAGCCAGACGATATTATCTTGGTTATCTATCCCTGATTGATCGTAGTGTCTGGTCGTGCGCAGTCGAGTCGAGTGGTTCTCCTCTTTTCCATGTTTTTCTGCTGTTGAGCGGTGGAGGGTCGATGCTGATGTCGTTTTGCTTTTTTTCCGCCTTCTTCGCTCGTCGTGCTGCGCGCGCAACGTTTTGCCTTTTGTCCTCGGGCCTCGTGTTTTTTTTTCCCCTTTCTAGATCTCGTTAAGAAACAGAAGTCATAAAATACAGAAATATGTCGGGCGCTCGTGGATGCTTCAACTGTGGTGGATGTGCGTCGTTGTTTCCGTTGTTGCCTTTTTTTCCCAACCCCCCAACCCAATCGTCCTTCAACCCCCATCCTTCGTCTTTCGATTGATTGGTGTCGTTCGAGGTGGTGCGACGTGTCTTGCAGCGCGTTTTTCGACCTTGATGTACTATCTGGTTTCGTCAAATCGAATATATATCACCACCTTTCTTTCGTCGTCCTGCGCTTGCTCTCTCTCACATACCGATACCGCACCACCCCCCTCAAACCTTGATCGAAACTCTTTTGTCGTCTCTTCGTCTGCGATTGAACTCTGAAACCGCTTCATTACAGTCGGCCACCAGGCAGCAAACTGCCCCAAGGCTGGAACTCCTACCTGGTAGGTTAAATCTCACCTTTTGAGGACGAGACATATCCTCGTCTATCCTGTTTTCTTCCCGTGAACCTCGTGTTGATCATGTGCCTCGTTTTTGCTGTTGATCCAGCTACAACTGTAAGCTTCAATTATCTCCAGATGAGGAATGTCTTCTGACCTTTTCTGTCAGGCGGCGGTGAGGGACACGTCTCCCGAGAGTGCACACAAGAGACCAAGCCCAAGTCGTGCTACAAGTGCGGCCAGACCGGTCATATCGTACGTGACTCTTCCTCGAGTTTTCGCGAGCGCGACTGGCTGAAACTTTTTATCCAGTCCCGTGATTGCACCGAGGGTTCCAGCTCCAACNTCCTGGGGCGGAGGCGGAGGCGGAGGTAGCAGCCGCGGCGGCGAGTGTTACCGCTGTGGAAAGACCGGACACATTGCGCGTTCCTGCCCGGAGAGCGGTTCCGGTGGTTACGGTGCCTTCGGTGGAAGTGGAGGTGGAGGTGGAAGTTCTCAAAAGAGCTGCTATACCTGCGGTGGTGTAGGCCACATATCGCGCGACTGTGTCCAGGGATCCAAGTGCTACAACTGCTCTGGTCTGGGGCACATCAGCAAGGACTGCCCCCAAGCCCAAAAACGCGCTTGCTATACCTGCGGACAGGAAGGGTACGTGTTCGGGTCGTTTTTGTGGAGGGTGTGGATTTGACTGACCTGCTTCATAGCCATATCTCGCGAGACTGCCCTGGGGCCGATGCCGCCGCCTAAGCCTAGCCTGGACGTCGTATACACCTCTAGCTTTATCTTGATGTGACTGATATGAGTGTGCCAAAATGTACATGTACTTGAATCTATCGGCAGCCAGCCCAGGGCTAGATGAATCTCGAGTGATCTAATTGGGCGATGATTATTGGGAGTTGCGGCATTTTCCCGGGATTGTCCGAACAGGGACACCTTTTGTTTGCACGCGTTTTTTCCGCCTGCCAAACGACATCAGCCAAAGCGAACGGGGAGCCAATTTCCCATTCCCTTCCGTTTCCCTTTCGTCGTCGTCGCTCTCCTCTCTCTCCGCTCCTCGTCGTCGTCACCGTCGTCGTCGACGCCCACAGCCGCCACCACCACTCACAAAATAATTCCCTATTAATTCCGTCCTATAGAAGAAAAAGATGCAAGCTGCTACCGCGTCACTCCGACTTGCTGCCCGTGCGAGCCAGCGGGGTGTCTTGACCAGGCGTTTGGCTACCGCTGCTGCAACCCACGCTGAGGCCCACGGAGCTGCTGCTGCCGCCTCACCCGCGCGCAAGGCCGCCCCTGTCAGCCTGTTGAACATGGAGGCCAGGTGGACCCAGTTGACCGAGGAGGATCAAGCCGCCGTGCATGAGCAGCTTGAAGCCGTTCAGCAGAAGGACTGGAAAGAGTTGAGCGTGGATGAGAAGAAGGCCGGTGGGTAGCTGTTGCCGGTGTCCTGCGCGTCGTGGTGACTGACGGCGTTGTCCGCTTTTTTTCTAGCGTACTACGTTGCGTTTGGCCCTCACGGTCCCCGTGCTCCTGACAGCCTGCCCGGTGATAACACCAAGATCTGGTTGAGTGTCGGCGCCCTCGTCGGTGTCGCTGCTCTCCTCACCATTGGTTTCCGTCAATTCAGTACGTGTTTTTCGGGTGTTTTGGGCGAGCGTAGTTGTTGACGGTGCTTGCTTTTCCTTTCTGCAGCTCCACCACCACCCCACACGATCACCAAGGAGTGGGAGGAGGCTTCCAACCAACGTGCATTGGAGATGAAGTTGAACCCTATCACCGGTATGTATTCCGCCGCCTCTCTCGGATGTTCTTCTCTGACAGATGTTCTCGTTAGGTATCTCGTCGGAAGGATACACTGGCAAGGGCTTCGTTCAGACCAAGTAGACAACGCGCAAATACAGTTCTTTATATGTTTGCTATCATTCGGGAACACGCACAATATTGCACATGGAACCCTTCCTCTCTTTTTCAAATATGCCTCACCCCACCTGCGCCAGTCAGTTGGTCAATGTGAATACTCTTTCAGCAATTCAGCATCCCCTCCATCCACCAATACAACAGTTTTTAAACAAGTATAAAAGAGCAGTTAGTACTTGTTCGTATTGGATTAGACCTGCGTCGTCGTTACCGGTCTCCCTCGAATCAGCGTCGTGAGATTTGCCTCAGTCCGTTTACGTATTCTTTCTTCCGCTCTCGGGGTAGCTCCGTTCTAACTCCGAACTCGGCATCATAGAAGCGCCCAACGCTCTGGCCAGTGGGCCTATATTGTAACACATCTTGCTGACCACCCTTCCTTCAGGTACAACGATGTCATAGCTTTATATCGGAGCGGGGGTGCGACGCGGCCGACGACCCTTGTTGCACGCGTTCAAGGTGTCAGTTATCAGTGATGGCGAAAATTGAGCATTGCTTTCGGATCCAACATCGCGTCCGTCCAGTGTCATGGGATTCCGTACCGATGATCCACTACAAGTTTGTACAATTCAGCTGAGTTCTTGAAGCATATTCTTCCCTTTCTTTTCTTACCTTTCTGCTGGACGTCCAGAAATCCTTTTCAACGACGGACATTCGAGCGCCATGCACACGCTGTGCGGCCGATTCAGTTCGTCGCCGATGATTCCGACGACGAAGCCCATATACGTCTATGACTTACCATGACTTGGTCTTGGGAGCGCACAGCTGGTCTTGGGCGCTGGAGAAGTTTTCACGGCTAGTATGGAGCGGGTCCTATTACCGTCACTCGCTCGCTCTCATTATTGCTTTTCCTATCTTCGAACTGTCACCTCGGTCGAGAAATTCGATATCGGATCTATACTTCCATCAGCGAGCACTGTCCGTGACTCCTCTCCTGACCCTCTCGTCCTCGCTTCCCCGCTCCGCTTACTCGATAGTGGGTTCGCGCATGACTTGGGCCCTGGGATAGGGGTGATTGGGAAGAGGGTTATAAAGGAGTGGGTTTGAGTGTAGAGGTTTATCTGACTCCTCCCCTCCCCTCCTCTCCCCTCCTCTCTCTCGATCTCCCTTCCCCACTCTTCCTCTGCTCCCCTCCTCTGATCTCGTTGGGCTTGCTCTGTCCTTCGCCTGATTTACGACCTCCCTTATCTTATCATTATGACCGTTAACGTTAACGATTCCTTGCACAACACCAATGCCATCGTCACGGTGGACCGTGGTGTGGACGTCGTTGTTGTCGACGAGGAGACGCCCCTCCTCTATGGGTCTTCTTCTTCTTCTTCGACTTCACCGTCGTCTTCTCCTACGCGCAAAAATCAAAAAGCGACTCCTCTGCCAAAATTACAGATCGCTATTGTGCTTCTGTTGCAGATTTGCGAGCCTGTGTGCAGTCAGTCGATTTATCCTTATGTCAATGAGGTGAGCTCTTTTCCCATCTGATTTCGCTCGGGTTTCCCTCAGTTTTCTATGGTTGAGATTGTTGACGACTCCTCTTCCCTAGCTTGTTAGCACACTCGATGTTGTGAAGGGGGACGAGAAGAAAGTGGGGTACTACGCTGGTTTAATTGTGCGTGTTAAATTCTCTTTTTCTTCCTTGTCACCAGAGAGGTTTTGCTGACATCCTTCCTACCCCAGGAATCTTTATTCTTTGCTACAGAAGCGATGACCGTACTCCAATGGAGTCGAGTATCAGACCGAGTCGGTAGAAAACCCGTTTTGCTTCTCGGCCTCGTCGGGACGATACTCTCGATGTTGTCATTTGGTCTCTCCAGAANCGTTTTCGGCTCTTATTGTCAGCCGGTGTTTGTGTGGTCTCTTGAATGGCAATATTGGTGAGTTCATCTAACCTAACTTATCCCTTATCCAAGGAAGAGTTGGCACAAGACTCGTGACAGGGAGCAGCTGACTGACCACGGGGTTCTCCGTTGTTTTTCTCAGGTGTGATGAAAAGTGCCATGGGTGAACTTACGGATCCTACGAATCGAGCACAGGCGTTTGCGCTGATGCCTGTCGTATGGGCTGCCGGAGCTAGCTTTGGGTAAGTGTTCTTTTATCTCTGATCACATTCTCGCTGACCGGCTGACCCGAATTTATCTGTAGTCCGCTTCTTGGAGGCTCACTCTCTCGACCAGCTGACCGCTTTCCTGAATTCTTCGGGGCTCACTTCTGGAAAGAGTATCCGTATTTCCTTCCTTGTCTTGCGACAGCGGCGTTTACTGCGATCGTGTTTGTGATTACTATCATTTGGTTCAAGGAGGTGAGGTATTGTTGCATCCAGGCTCCGAGCTTGCTGCTCACATCCCTTATGGTTCCTCTTCTAATCTTTAGAGCAATCCGAAGAAGACGTACAGAAGGAAGCGCGCGACATCCGGATCGTCCGAGGCGACGCTGATCGACGGTTCATACAACGACAGCGTGGATGGTACCAACGGAGAGGCCGACGGTAACCCTCTCCCCCTGCGCTCCATTCTCACTTTCCCGGTCGTCATCTCCGTCCTCAACTACGTCACTCTAGCTTTCCTCAACATCTCCGTGAACGCTTTGATGCCTCTCTTCTTCCACATGCCCATCGCCATGGGTGGACTCGACCTCGACCCTGTGGTCATCGGCTACATTATGAGTGTGTATGGAGCCGGGTCGGGGCTGTTCCAGATTCTCTTCTTCGTTCCCCTCGTGGAGAAATTCGGTGTGAGGAAGACGTTTGTGATGTCTGTGTCAACTTTCGCCCCCGTGTTTATGATGTTCCCGCTCATGAGCTTGATGGCCAAGTATTGGGGGTGTTGGTATTGGTGTTTGGGTTCTGTTGGGCGTCGTATTGAGTTTGCTGTTCTTCATGGATACAGCGTATGGTACGCATNCCCCCCCTTCTTTTTCCGTGTTATGCTAGAGTCTGATATCACCGTGAACTGTAGGATGCATATTCATGTACGTCACTGCATCCGCGCCTAACAAGCGCTCCTTGGGAGCCACGAACGGCCTCTCGCAGACCACGGTATCCGCTGCACGCGCCATCGGACCTGCACTCTCCACTTCCCTTTACTCTTTTTCTATCCAGTACAATATCCTCGGTGGATACGCCGTTTACGCTGTGCTGGCCGGTCTGTCCGTTGGAGCTCTGTTGTTGGCTGATCAGCTTCCTCACCGACTGTGGGGAGAGGACTCGCAAGACGACTCTGAGGG
>JANBPK010001692.1:0-15949 GCA_027579435.1 Candolleomyces eurysporus
CCCTCGGCCAGGCCACCGTCTACGTCCTCACCGGTCTCTACGGCCAGCCCAAAGACATTGGCGCCGGCGTCTGCCTCCTCCTCATCATCCAACTCGTCGTCGCAGCTCTCATCGTCATCCTCCTCGACGAGCTCCTCCAAAAGGGCTACGGTCTCGGCTCCGGTATCAACCTGTTCATCGCCACCAACATTTGCGAATCCATCGTCTGGAAAGCCTTCTCCCCCACCACCGTCAACGTTGGCCGAGGAGCCGAATTCGAAGGTGCCATCGTCGCTCTCTTCCACCTGCTCTTCACCTGGANGCGACCCCCGCCGTGCCCTCCGAGAGGCATTCTGGAGAGAGAGGCTGCCGAATGTCATGAACCTCATCTCGACCGTTCTCATCTTTGCCCTTGTCATCTACCTCCAGGGCTTCAGGATCGAGATCCCCGTCAAGAGCAACAGGTTCAGGGGCCAGCGAGGAACCTACCCCGTCAAGCTGTTCTATACCTCCAACATGCCGATCATGCTCCAGAGCGCGTTGACCAGCAATGTCTTCATCGTCAGTCAGATGTTGGCGACCAGGTTCCCGAGCAACTTGTTGGTTAAGATTTTGGGTGTTTGGGAGGTGAGTAGCGGCTGCTCTCGTATTGTTTTTCGTGTTCTGATTTCCGCCACAGCCAATGGAAGGATCTCCTCAGCTCCGAGCCGTCGCCGGTATCGCGTACTACATGTCGCCCCCTCAGACGATCAAGGAAGCTATCCTCGACCCTATCCATACCGCTGTCTACATCACCTTTATGCTCAGCGCCTGCGCATTGTTCTCAAAGACCTGGATCGAGGTGTCCGGAAGTGGACCGAGAGATGTCGCCAAGCAGTTGAAGGATCAGCAGATGGTGCGTGTCGTCTCTTCGTTCTCTCTTTCGAGAAACTGACCTACCCCGCCCCATAGGTTATGGCCGGTCACCGTGAGGGCTCCATGTACAAGGAACTCAAGCGCGTCATCCCTACCGCTGCCGCCTTTGGTGGTGCCATCCTTGGTTTGCTCTCCGTTGCCGCTGATTTGAGTGGCGCTATCGGAAGTGGAACCGGTATCTTGATGGCTGTTACTATTATTTATGGATGTGAGTACTCTTCGTGTTTGCGTGATGTCAAGAGGCTGATCCCGTTCCTTCCTTTTCACAGACTGGGAAATTGGCATGAAGGAGAGCCAAGGTGCAGAGCTGGGCGGGCTCGCCGAGTTGATGTAAAACAAAACGTCGACTTTTGCCTGTCTTGTATCGTCCCGTGCATCTTATACCTTCCATTCGACTTGTGGTTAAAAATGCAGTAGAGCGTTCGTCCGTCGTCGCGGCTTCGACGTGACGTTACGTACCCGACCCACCTACCCCACCCATATGAAACGCGCTCCTTGCCCTCCCGACCTCGACCGTTCTCTCCTTTGTTACGCGAGACATCCTACAAGCTAATACGTATTTATGTTACCTTTGAGCAATGCAATGGAGAAAATATTTGGGCGCTTCAATAATGCGTACTTGTAATGCTTGCGAGTTTTGAGGGAGTGAGCGTGTTTATGTGCCGAGCCTGAGAGACGATAGAATTGGCTTCAAGTACAATAGTGAGTCGCTCGCTGACAGACCAGTTAGGATGTTAGGGCAAGGCAACTACAACTCAAACCGCTGCGCATAGGCAAGGGCTGCGCCATAGAAGTTGGAGACTTGCTCTCCAATCCGGATTGGCGAAAGAGTTTGACGACGAGCGACGTGACGCGAGTTCACTTTAAAATAGATTAAATACAAAAAAACAAAAGTGACTACGGGCCTTTTTGCGGCCAGTAGTACAAATACAACTTCTCTAGACACAACAAAACACGCTGAGTTGATATTTACGCCTTCTCCACATCCCTCCTGTCGTCCAGTGCGGGGCGGATGATCGATCGTGTGGGCTGGGTGTTTGAGGGAATAGCATCTTCGGCATCGGTCTCAAGATCATTGTTCCTGCCAAAATCGCGATTAAAATTCGATTGAAGGAAAGATGACTCGGCGGTGTGGTGGGCGAATTGCAGGGTGTGCAGAGCGCCATCATCCTTTGCAGTCGGAAACTTGGTGAAGGAGCGGCCGGTCGTGACGCGGAATATGATCATGTGGGGTGAGAGGGCCTGAGAAGGGTAAGATGCATGAATTGACGTTGATCCTTTACAGAGGCACGAGAATTTTTGGACTTACACAGAATGAGTAGAATAGACCTGAGAACAATGGTTCGCAGACCAGAAATCCCACAGATGCGCCAACGGCGGAATCACCGAGCTGCTGCATCACTGCTGCAAGAATGCCAAAAAGGGTGAGAGGGAGGGCCGATTCGATGAGAATGGCGACGATCCCGGTGTAGAGGTGCATGTCGGTCGATGGCAAGAGCTTGGAGAGTGTACGGCGCGCCCGAAGCAGGCGAACTGAAATGAGGGTCGTGATGATAACATTGGTGGTAACTGTGAGCGCAGTAGCGGCTGGGCCTGAAGCAGCACCGCTGTGCACATAGTTCCCGATGAAGTAGAGGACTGGATTCGTTGTTGGTCAGCGTGCGCTCCGTTAACTGAAAAGAAAAAGTTGACATACCTACGGAGCCCACAGAGGTAAGTGCAGGTAAAATCACTACCCACCAGTGCTCAATATAGATCATATAGAGGCGATATATCTGTAAAATACGATGCGTGAATCATCCAGCTATCCAGAAGTAGGATACGATACTTACAAGTAGCGCATCCGCGATCAGAATAACACACCCTGTGATTGTGAGGCTGATCTGCTGAGCCCACATATCAAAGTATGTATCTTTGATGAGTCGAAGCCAATGACGACCCGAGGTTGACTTGAAAATCACTTGGAAGTAGCTAGCCATGTCGAGTGACGCAGTAAGGGTGGTGAGCGTCGTGATCACGAGGCTTGCTGCGATATATCTCCTTCTGCCCTTTCTCAGCTCATCTGGTGTCTCCAGAAAAACGGACAGGCCATAGAGCGCCATGAAAATGTGAATGCCTGGTACCAGAGATGAAGGTAGACATCCAAAGTGTCAAATCATAATTTCTCGTGAGGGTGCATAGAGCCACGTACCGACTTCAACCATCGTCAATGTGTAGTTTGCATACACAGCTCGAGCATAAGTGACCATGTTGCTTTCCAGACGATCCGGGTCCATTGTTGTGGGTGCTGCTGGGGCGGCGAATCACTCAAAGTTCCTCGCCTCTTTAAGTACTAGCAAACATGCGGGTTACAAATTCCGCTTTGGTGCAGCACNAAAAAAACTACCCCGTTTCATCTCTGCTTGGGGGCACGAGAGATACGAAGATAGTAGAACCGAATGGCTGGTTTAAACTATAAGGGGTGTGCGAGGATGCGATGTGGGCGTCTAAGCCCGGTGATATCAAAGTTGCTCGATTTTCAAAAGCTGTGTGACGCTCCATTAAGCGCCACGACATATCAAAGGAGCTATAATCATGTTCTCGCTCATCTTTTCTATGTTCCGAAACACCTTTCGAAGCACAGGAAGACTCAATTGCGCTGTGAGATTCGTCTTCGAACAGAAATCATGATCAGGAAAACCACCGACCCTTCTCCCTATCATGGTTAGCTTCACAAGAAAAGGGGATCAAGGCCGCTCTCTTCGGAATCGATCATCAGTCTAAACCGAGAAGTGAACTGTGTGGGTCCACGAAAACTCTCGCTTTGCCTAAAATGTGTTTCTGTGACCTGTCGAGAATTAGCGACAAGCCTTGGATGTCAAAAGCGAGGATTCAGTGCGGGCCGTCAGAAGATGAAGCTACAGATCGCAGCTGCCAATGCCGTCGGTGTGAGCTCACCTTTGGAAGTCAGAGTCGTGTCTTGCACGCCTGGCTGCTCCATGGTCTACTCCCCCGACCATTGGCAGATGACTTTGTCAAGGTGTGCTCTGAGGAATGCCAATAGCAGCCATCAGCGTGATCTGTGTGATGAAGGAATGTTTGACTTTGACTGATCCGATGCAGGACATGTCAGAAGTCCTTGAGGCAGAGCCCTGTTCAAACTAGCTATATTTAAAAGTACGGTTATGTGATTAAAAACCCCGCTGAACTGATGGCGTATTTTACATCGACATGTGCAAGTAGACGTCTCTATGGGTCTGACGATTAGCTGAGTCCACAGCCTGGGCGCTCCCCGCTCCGGAATCTCTGTTAGTCGTCTGTTCTGTGGCTTGCAGAGACTGGTGCTAATCCTTCTGCAATCCAGTTTCTGAATCTGGTCCGTTCCTGCCTATTCCCAGAGGTTTCTTTGCAGGATCGCAACAGTTTGACCCCACCTTCTTGCTTTGCAGCGAGCTAACCCCGGGTACCTTTCAACCAAAGAGTGCTATGGACAGCCGTGACACGTCGGCTCATCTTCCTTGTGTGCTCGCAAGTGTCACTCTACGGCATCATGTCATCTGACTCGTCGGACCCCCTGTACTGGATTCGTCCCTATCTCACGTCAAACAGAGGAACGCCCATCATCACGTCGGGCATGGTCATGCAGCTGTTCGCTGGAGCCAACCTTATGGACGTCGATTTCAGCTTGAGGAACGAAAGTCTAGTGCGTGGCGTCTCTTTCGTTGCCGTTGACTTGAGTGGGGCTATCGGAAGTAGGACGGGTATTTTAATGGCTGTTACTATTATCTATGGATGTGAGTGTTCTTCCTTTGCGTGATTTTATTCCGTACAGGTGGCTGATTACACCCCTCCTTTTTTATAAATCGGGAAATTGGGATGAAGGAAAGCCAAGGTGTAAAACTGGACGGACTCGCTGGAACGTCGACTTTGTCTGTCTCTTATTCCGTACGTCCTTCCATTCGACCTGTGGTTAAAAAGCAGTAGAGCGTCCTCTGTTCATCGTTGGCGTTGTCGCCTCGACGTTACCCACCTACCCATATGAAACCCTCTCTTTGSCCCCCCCACCCCGACCGTTCTCTCCGTTGTTACGCGAGACACCCTACAAGCTAATACGTAGTTATGTTACCTTTGGCCAATGCAATGGAGAGAATATTTGGCCACTTCAATGATGCATACTTGTACTGCTTGCAGAGATCTGAGGGTAAACTTGTTCGCTTGCGGCCGAAGATGAAATGGGAGACTTTCAAGGGGAAGCATCAGCTTGATAAGTTGCAGTGGGCGCACCTTACCTGACGCGAGGAGTGATCACCTCAATTCAAATTAAAATACAAAAGACAACTTGAGTGCAACGAGGACAACAACAACAAGCCTTTTCGTGGCCAGTGGTACAAATACAACTTCTCCAGATACAACACAATACGCCGGATTGATGTCTACGCCTTTTCCGCATCCCTGCTGTCGTCCTGTGCGGTGTGGATGATGGATCGTATGGGCTGAGCGTTCGAGGACAGACCGCCTCTAGCATCCAATCCTCGTTCAGCATCGGTATCAAGATCACGGTTCCCGCCAAAATCGCGATTGAAATTCGACTGAAGGAAGGACGATTCCGCAGTGTGGTGGGCAAATTGTAGGGTGTGTAGAGCGCCATCCTTTACAGTGGGAAACTTGGTGAAGGAGCGGCCGGTTGTGACGCGGAATATAATCATGTGGGGTGAGAGTGCCTGAGCGGGCAGGTTAGATAAATTCATGTAGGTTGTTCAAAGGTACGAGATTTTTTAACGTACGCAGAACGAGTAGAACAGGCCGGCGAATAGTGGGTCACAGACTAGAAATCCCACCGATGTACGAGCTACAGAATCACCGAGCTGCTGCATCACTGCTGCAAGGATGCCGAAAACGCTGAGGGGGAGGGCCGACTCGATAAGAATGGCGACTACCCCGGTGTAGAGGTGCATATCGGCCGAGGGTAAGAGCTTGGAGAGTGACCGGCGCGCCCGAAGCAAACGAAATGAAATGAGGCTTGTGATGATAACGGTTGTTGTGACTGTGAGCGCGGTAGAGGCTGGGCCTGAAGCAGCACCGCCTTGCACATAGTTCCCGACGAAGAAGAGGACTGGATTCGTTGCTGATTAGCGTAGTAAATTATCTGGAAAGAAAAAAAAGACATACCCACGGCAGCCACCGAGGTAAGAGCAGGTAAAATCGTCACCCACCAGTGCTCGATATAGATCATATAGAGGCGATATATCTGTGAAATACGATCCGTGAATCATCCAGCTATCCAAAACCAAGATACGATACTCACAAGTAGCACATCCGCAATCAGAATAACACACCCTGTGACTGCGAGGCTGACCTGTTGCGCCCACATATCAAAGTAAGTGTCTTTGATGAGTCGTATCCAATGACGACCCGAGGTTGACTTGAAGATGATTTGGAAATAACTGGCCATGTCGAGTGACGCAGAGAGGGTGGTGAACGTCGTTAACACGAAACTTGCTGCGATATATCTCCTTCTGCCCTTCCTCAGGTGTTCTGGGGTCTCCAAAAAAACGGACAGACCATAGAGCGCCATGAAAATGTGAATACCTGGTACAAGCGATAAAGGTAGTTGTACAAAGTGTCGAATCATGAGCTCTAGGCCGAGGAGAGTGCGTAGAGTTACGTACCAACTTCAACCATGGTCAATGTGTAGTTTGCATACACAGCTCGAGCATAGGTAACCATATTGCTTTCCATACGATCTTGGTCCATGGCTGCGTGGGGTGCTACTGGGGCGGCGAATCACTCAAGTCCCTCTCCTCTTTAAGTACCAGCCATGCCGGGTACAAACTCGGTATACTCGGCTCTGAGATCAGGGCGCGGCGCAAAAAGGTACCCCATTGAATCTCGAGTTGTGGGCATGAGAGATTCGAAGACGATAGGACGAAATAAATATCTCGACCACAAGGGGTGTGCGAGGATGCGATGTGGGCGTCTTTGACAGATAAATGCAAAGAGACAGACCAGATTGCTTCTTCCATTTGTTGAGTTTCGGAGCTGTACACACAAACATGGTCCGCGTGGCATACCGAATTTGGCGTACTCACCGTTCAACATCCAACCAAAAACCAGGTCAGCCATCCGCCATTCCACATTCTATCCAGATGGAACAGACCTYTGCTCATGTKTCGACAGYTACYAATGGCCATGRTGTGGCGAAGGATAGAGTATGAGCAACGATTTCAACYGTGTGCCAATCCGCCATCAACCACGCTCCATTTGAGWNGNTTTGGCTGGATGCGCCACCGCCCACAACTGAACAAATATCAAAGGCCAAAGAAAGTGTGATTTAGTATATCTTTTGGTAATCAGCTGTAAGGGCTACGATATTAAAAGAGCCAAACGTATTGGAATGACTGTTCGACTTTGAGACTGTGCGAGGATCCTTTTACACGCCATCATATCAACAGCCGTACGAGGCATCTGTTAAACGCCATGACGGATCAACAGAACCAAAGATCTTCTCGTTCATCTTTTCTATGCTTCCAAACACCTTGTGAAGTAGGTCTGAAGCGCAGGATGACTTCTTTCCGATATGAAGCTCTTATCAAGCGCCGAAGGCTTCGGTGTTTGTCCTCCAACTGAAAGAAATCATGATCGGGACCCTTGCGTCCAGTTCTTCCTCTCGTGATCAACTTCATAGGAAAATGGCTTTAGGGCCGCTCTCTTCGGAATTAATAATGAGTATAAAGCGAGGAGTGAACTGTGGAACCACGGAAGTATCGTTTTGGGGCCCAAGATGTGTTTCTGCGTTGGCAATAAGCCTTGGATGTGAACAGCGAGGATTCCGTGTGGGTCGGCCGTAGATGCCTGTTATAGCACCTATTCAGAGAGACAGGAATGCGTACTGAGCAAAGCTGAAGGTCGCAGACGAGATTTAAGATGTGATGGGAAGTCATCCAGCGTCGAGTGCGGAAGCGAAAAAGCCATTCTTACCTCGAGCGGGAAGCGCCCAGGGATGTGGGTCCGGCTTGTCCTCAGCCCCAGACTCGGAGAGACATTTACTTGTGCCTGTCAACGTAAAGCACGCCACCAATTCAGCTGGTTTTGCCATCACATGCCCGTACCTTATCCTTTATAGCTAGCTTGAACAAGGATCCGACTTCAGGACTTGTGATATGGACTGCATCAAATCAGTCAAAGTCAAACATACCTTTATCACACAGATCACGTTGATATCTCAGGCTGCCGCTGGCGTTCGGCGTTGCTCCTCAGAGTGCACTTTGACCAAGTCGGTGTCCCTAAATGGTAGCGGGAGTATAACAGGTATGCAATCCGTGACACGAACTCCTCCGACTTCCGCGTACGGTAGTGGTATGTTGGGTTCTACTTCCAAATGTGAACTCGACTTCGACGACATCGGCAGCAGCAACGCCCAAAGGTTATCTGATTGATAGAATGGCCAGTCCTGGACGCTTGTCGCCCTCAACGTAGATCCAGGTCACTCATGAGCTTCATTCTATAGCCTATTCGGTGAGGAAGTTGCCAGCCGACGCGCTGCAACCGACAACTCAACGACTTGGGACCGAAATGATCTTAGAGGATTCGAGTACATTACAGAGACTTATTAATCCTAGTACCATTGTCAGATTTGAATGAGCCGATGATTTGAAAGCGAAATGTAGACAGTCGTGACTTCTGAAGTGCCTAGCCTCGCTCCATGTCAATCCGATAAGCCTGTGATCCGAAGATCCGATGATAATAATCCATCACCTTCAGCATGGGCATTCGTGCTCCCCGCATTTTTTCAAACGCGACAAAACCAACCAAGCCTGTCTCCAGGAATTGCTATCCACGACCGCCACCGTTTCCTCTATGTTTCTGGGCTTTCGAAAGACGGAGCTGTATCGAAAGGCTTGGTGCCTTGGATACCTCTGAGAGACCTCTTGTCCAAGCACCTCCCAGTACGGTGTCCAGCGGAGGTGGAACATTGTCATCTTGAATGGGTTCGGTGTCTGGGGCATGGTGCGTTGGACAAAATGTTATGAAGCGAAATTCATCAATACCGGCGAGACTCCTTTCTTCGTAAGACCAGGGCTGGAGACGATACGAGCCTAGCGCTTGCAATCAGTTGCGATCGGTGATGGGTTGGTTTTTGGCAATGACCGATCCGGGGAGTAGACCGATACTTCCGTTGTTCGACTGATCTCCGAGGTTGGCCGGTGGCGCTGGGTGATTTACGACAGGTGGCGAGTGCAAAGGACCCGTATCATGATCTAGGGGCTCGGAAGGTTTGGAAGTATCTTACGCATTCCCATGTCATATCTTGAGCCCAGCTTGGTGAAGGGTAAGAGTCAGCATATCTGACCTTGGTACGAGAAGAGAAAACAGCGCTGGCAGTCGCCTGTCCCAGTGATCAACGTAAACTGACCGAAGATACCGCACGCCGGCCACACTACGACCTCCCAAGAGGGAACAACCGCGCGGTCGGGTGTCTACAGCCACCATCGCAAAGATGAATCAATAAATTGGAACCACAGGTCTTCGATCAAAGATCTTCAGGACTAGGAAGGCGAAAAGGTCTATTCATTCGGATTTGTTCTCGCCCGTTGGCTCTTTGTCTGCAAAGTCTGCACCCGCTAGCATCTACTCGGACAAAGTATACGTCTTTACTTACGTTCAGTCTACATAGCGATGCGCCACGCGTGATCCGACGCATAAAATTCATCATTTCACCTCGTTGATGTTGATGGCGAATCTCCTTCCCCGGCCCTCTCTCTCCCACTCTCGTCGCCCTTCAACGCCATTTGGTCTGGGCATATGATAGGAACCACTGCGCAACAGGAGCTGTGATACTAGCATATGTACTATATATCACGATGAAACATACTAGTATCGCCCGAAAAACGCCCGTCTCTCGTTTCCCCACCCTCGTCATCTGCCGCTTCGCGGCTAATGGAACTGTTCTATCTCATCGGCTCTTCAAGTTTGGCGCAATATGTAGAGTGGGCTAGGAAAACGGAGGTGAGCTCGTTGATGCTATTTATCTTATTTCTCAGCGCGTTGACGATAAGGTGGTTAGTCAACCATGCGTAGGTCCGATATGCATGCGCAGCTTGATCACAGCTGACCGGAGAGAGCCCTCGCCGCCCTTACAGTCGCGTTCCATATTGCATATGTAAGTTCAATCAGGTCCTCTCTCACCCTGAGGGCTCGGAGCTGACATTCCCTCCAAGATCTACTACTGTTTGACAACCATAAGCGAAGAGGTATGGTAACCATTCGAGCTAGTCGAAGGTACATGAGATTGAGGGTTTGCGAGGGCAGGTAGAGCGGATATGGAGGCAGCGGTGGAGCTNGGGGGAAGCTTTTGTTCTTGCTCACTCGATACACACCCATCGTCGCTCTCATCTGCAATCTTCTCAGTGCGTAACAGCCAGGTCCTGTGCTTCTCCTTCCTGCCTGATCGAACGCGTTCCCAGCGAACTTCAGGTTCCACTGGGTTATTAGCACGAGTGGGTGTATGACGCTGGATATCATGCATTCGGGTACGCTTTCTTTTTTCTCTCAGACTTGTTTTTCATCGTGCTAATAGCGGCCGCTTGTCAGTGATGGATCTCATTGCAGCGAGCGCGGCAGAAAGTATGTTACGTTACTTGGAAAATGAACTGCTGGTTTCGAATTTTTCTCACTCTCCGCCTCTAGCCATCCTGCTGCTATGTCTATACGCCCTGCTTGGTGCGAAGCGGATGTGGTTCTATGTTTTCATCGGTCTTTCTCTGGTATGTCTCTTCTTTCCTCATACTGCTTGATATTAAGAGCGACGTTGTTTTGCGCCTTGAAGGGGTTTACTTTTACGCTTTTCATTCTGATATTGACCGATATCCGGCACCAGAAAGGTCAGTCTCTCCTTCCCTCGAGCTCTGGAATCGAAGTCTTATTTCATCTTGAATTTCGTTCTCTGCATCCATTTCAGCAATTCTTGAGTCTGCTCTACCAGAACACATGCGGCTCGGATACCCATGTTACTTTGACTCGTCGAAACAGTCACCTACAATTTATGGCGTTGTAGCTTATCTCTCTTTTGCCAGGACAACTCGTGAGTACACTATAGTCCTAACCGCCGTCATCTCGCTTAGAGTGGTTATCGAGTGGCCGCTATCCTTGGGATGACAACCTTCTTCCTCCGTTATCGTCGATCTACGAGTTCAATCCTCAAAGTCATGGTTCGCGAAGGAGGAATGTACTATCTATCCACTGTTAGTGAGTATTTTTTTTTTAACCTCCAGTTACGATGGCGATTGAATGACACTTCCTTCGCGCGCCCAGTACTTCAACTAATCGACGCAATCATTCGTACTCCAAACATCCCAGTGACGATCAGTGAAGCAAACTTCGCGGCTTTGGCAATCGCGGTCTATTCGTATGTTACCTTGTTCCTTTCCTTTTTTTCGAGCCCTACCAATCCTGATTGAACCTCTCCTTCACTTTCCAACTGCCAGACTTCGAGTCCTAGCCGTCCCAATATTCGCCAACCAGATGCTTCTGAATATGAAGAAGGTGAACGATATCAAAGATAACTCGTTTGCTTCGACAATGTTCTTCACGAGGACACCAGGGCAGGATGGGTTTAGACATGCTCCGGGACATGCTGTCTACGACTTTGGAGCTGATCGAACTGGGCGGCTGTGGGCACGGAGTTCATCATAGCTGACGATAAAGTAAACATTTGTAATGGCACTCCACGACTCTCAGACCGCTCGGAAGTTGCTCCGACGATTCGACCAGTCGGCTGAGCTTTCACGATTTGCATGGATTAGAAGTACAACAGGCGCTCGATCCATTCAAAGGCTTTTTGCGCCTTCCTGGCGAGTAAATGCTGCGATGTCGGAGGTACCCGCTGGGAAAAGCCTGAGGCTGGATGTTGAGAGGACCTTCATTCGCCTCGAAGAAGCTGTGCAAATTATCGAAGGTTCAAGGATGTTTCCTTGGCATTAGCAACAGGCCCGGCAGGCCCGGTGTATCCATGAACGATTTCGGGAGACCGTCGAAGCACATGCTTTTGGAGCCACTCAACTGGGGCCGCCACTCCGCAGGCTTCGAATCTTTGACGATGCCTTTCTTCAGATTGGTTTCCGTAAATGGGCGGCTGGAGCATAAACAAGTGAAGAATGGAATCTACATGTTAGATGCTAATGGAAATGAATCAATGGTTTGCCAATTCCTCGGCCGTCTATTCACTTGTTATTGCTCCCACGTTTGCCTCACATGGTCACCGACGGAAGTCTCCCCCTGCGGTTGTATTTCTCGGTCATTGTTTGACACCGGTGAGGTAACGTTGGCAAGATCCATATAATTATCAAATGTCTCCAGCTGAACAGGGACCGGACGGTCCCATAGTGCTCTTATCGTCTTCTTCGCTCAACGACCAGGGTGATTGGTATCGGGATAGGACTAACTCGCCATCCTGAATGAGGGCTTGCACGTCATGGCTTCCAACATCCCCCCTCCCGTCTTGTTCCTCTTCCGTTCACTCCACGCCGAGATGAACATCTCGCTCATTGTCATAGGTGCGTCACGCCAGAACTAGCGTTTAAACTGCATCGTTTGAGCTAGGACATAGGAATCCAACTCTTCATGTGCATCTATGGACAAATTCTCTTTACGGAATCGCCAGATCCTCTACGAAGAGGCCGACTACCCTACATCGTCGTTAGCTGGACCATATTTCTTCTCTTCACCCTCGGCCAGACGATCAACAGTCACTTCGTCTTTAACATCGTATCGGGCATCGTGCCTTTAGAAGAGGCAAAGCAAGATGCGTTGATGATCACAGGAACGGTGACTGTCGTCGCCATTCAGTGGGTTGGAGATGGGTTATTGGTGGGCATTCTTACCCGCTTTCCCCCACTCTTAGCGCGACTAACTGCTCTACTGGCAGTTATACAGGGCGTATATCATCTGGTCCGATAAACTCTGGGTTCTCGTACTCCCTTTGCTGACCTACCTCGCTACTATCAGTGAGTTCACCAATTGAGTCCAGCTTCGAAACATCGAAGGCTTATCACGATTTCTTAGTTATTGGCATCCTCCAACTGATCCCACAGGTGACGAAAGACCCTTCAGGGAGCCCCAAGTTCACCTCAGCTTGGATATATCTCAGCGTCGCTGTCAACGCCTCAATCACCGCCCTCATCTCTTTCCGCCTTTTGATGGCACGTCGCTACTTTAGCCGAGTCTTACCATCTGGGCCTCAATCTACGTTGGATCTGAAGCTCTACAGAGGAGTGGTAGCTATTCTCGTCGAGTCTGCCATGCCTCTTTCTTTTTCGGGGATTGTCTTCGCTGCTGTTTACGATCCGAAAAACGTAGAACAGCAGATTGTGAAGACCACCTTCTTGTGCCTCTATTTTTCTTTCAGCGTAAGTATGCTTGTTTAACTCTGGTTCTTGTGTGACTGAAGAGTGCTTGACTAGGCGCTTGCCCCTCAAATGATCATATTCCGAGTTACGACCGGTCGCTCAACGTCCAGCCTGAGGCACAAAGCCAGCGATTCTCTGGAATCCCAGAGCTATGGGGGACCTCCAGAGTCCCTTGCATTTGCGCATACCGTCGGAGAACACGAGCCGAAGCTCGAGTCGCGCCTTCAGTGACCGTTTGGTGGGAGCCTCTGCAAAGTGAGTCTCGTGTACATTGGTACATATGATCGAATCACAGTCATATCTTTCGATCGTCTGCACCACTACCAGTAGCTACATGCCATTTCTCAAGCCATGATATCACTGTTCGAGGAATGGGCTTTTCTGTGGGGAGACGTCGAAGTCACTCCGTTCAAAATCCACAAACATAATTGGGCTTTAGCATTGCGGGTACTGGGTTTGTGATGGTTGTGATGTGTGCGTACATGGGCACGTCACCTGGTTCTGAGAGGTTGTCAAGCTGTCGATTGTGTTTGTTCTTCAGGCCAAAGGTTTTGCTTTCAAGCTGTCAACCTGGTGGTGCGATGCGTAGCTGAATAACGATCATGATTGACGAAACCACTTCTCGAATCCTGGCTCAGGCGAGCCCATGCCTCTTTCTACGAACGTAAACGAACCAGTGGGTGGGATCATTGTTCACTAGAACCGTTACAGGCTCCTCCATAGAGATCCCATCTCCGAAATCAACACAATAATCCCCACTCCTGCTCGAAGACTGTGACCCCTCAAACCTCATGTGTTCACGCTTCTGTTGCAAACTCTGGCAAAGGAAACGATTTTCACAGTCATATCCCGAGGTATTCATCGAGATTCTCCGAATATATGTGGCAACCGCGCTCAAAAACATCTCGGAACCTCGCGGTTCCTCAGAGCATAGACTGAAGATCGTCCTTATGTGGATCACTCACCGAAGTCGGTTGGGAAAACGATTTGAAGCGCTCGACATGCTATACTCCAATACTTAATTGTCTGCGAAGGAAGCGTACGGAGCTGTTGACACTCACAACGGACGTGACTTCGTCTTTCTTTCAGGGGTTATCGATTCGAAACTATTTTTAGCCTGATTAATCGGCTGTTTCCAATGTCGGTCGAAAACCTTAACGCCGTCTTCAACATGGAACGTAAGGCCAATAAAATACTCGTTTCAGGTCTTCGATACCTTGAAAGGATCAAAAAGATCGACTACGTCTACACCTGTACCCTTGCGACTACTTGGGTCATGAAAGTCGCACACAAGGCTTAATCGTAACGATTACTCGCTTTTCCACTCACCTTGCAAATCGCTCCTTCCAATATACCACTCAGTTTTTCACCGAAACTCGACTCTTGTGAGCACGAAATTACTAAACAAGCTAAAGCCACTAATTAGCATCCAACTGTTGCTCGTTAGAGTGCCGAAAATCTGGGAAAAGCTTCCGTTTCCCATTTGCCGCAGACGGCGCTCGCTGATGAAGGCTATGCCACCTTTACTGGGAATTGTACGACATACGGCGCTGCCCTTGAGATTGCTGATCTCATCCAAAAATACGACGAATGGAGCAAAATTTGGGATTCTGCTTCCATTGTCATACCCAAGTCATACCAAGAGTCTTCAGACACCGTCAGCTTCTCGTACGGGGTGGTATTTCTTCGTGTTATTGGTGATCTGAGGGTACATAACCTTCCTTCATCTCCAGAACTTGGTGTGCTGAATTGACATCATCTCCTCTTAGGAAAGAAAGGGGACATTAAACTGTTTGCGGCTGAGAACGGCTTTCTTGCGAAGTGGGCGCGTGACACAATTTCGAGGGAGCTTGGGCTCAGGACACAGATGATCGAGAACGTCGGTGGACATACTGGAGACTTGGACTCAAAATGTAGCGACACGACTCCGATTCCTGTAGCCAGAGCTCGTCTGACTCACAGTTATATTCTTGGTATAAAGAGGAATGATTACTCACTTGGCCACATCCGACCGAAGTGTTCATGAGAGATGGATGGCACATATCGCTTGCGCTATAGTGGGAGTCGGTGAATGAGCGGTTGTCTGGCATTCAAAGATCAACGGTTTGAATAGAAGTAGTGATATAGTACGCTCTCAACACATTTATCATTGTGGTGAGATAGATTGACTATCATTGAGACATCAATCTAGAGAATGCATCGTTTGATGTGACTGTGATATGTCAAAACCCTAATGCGTGACTGATCGAAGTTTATGTTCGTCGCTACGCCTATGTAAACATCATTCAATTCAGTATTTCGAAGGCGATGGTAGAGACAGTACAAGCCCGCAAAGCGTGTGTTTGAAGTGTTTCCAGGGAGTAATTACGCCGAACCTGTGCTCAGATACGGGCGGTGAGTCGTCAACGTCAACGAAACCTCCAGGTCAATCAAGCATTAGAATTAGCTCTTCGTAACAGAGGTCTTGCGAATGGCAGATTTGTTGCATGTCACTGGCGATTGAAAACGCTCGGATCGATGGGAGGTGACCGTATCTCCAGCGACAGAAGACATCGCCTTCAACGGATCAGGTGATGTTTGTCCAGAGTCCACCATTAGGCCCCTTCCGGTATCGGCGCCCATGAATGCGCCGTGTGGGGCGCGGTCATGCCGGTGTCTGAGGTCACCACTCG
>JANBPK010001693.1:0-15943 GCA_027579435.1 Candolleomyces eurysporus
TTGGCCAGCTATGGGTTACCAGGGTCTCCCCTGGTTGTTGCTGTAGTTGTGTTATGTTATAGTGACGTTTCACCTGGAGGAAATGCGCCTTCTGCACACTTGCCAGTCTGGTGGCAAGTAGTGTGGGGCTGTGAGAGTGTTGTTTTTCTATTCGTTTGTTCTTAGGCATAAGGTCAGTCATATTCATAAATTGCATTGGTGATGATTGAGTAAGGAGGAGGCCAAGCCAGCCTTGGTTAGCTTGGCCTCCTCCTTACTCAATCATCTGAGGCGGCCTGGTGGTCACCTTGTCCTCTCATCACCCACTAAAACCCCCGTGGCAGGCCATTGTGGTTCATTACTTTGCAGCATGTACTCTTCCACTGTTTCCCAGGTGTCTTTTACCATCTGTCTGTTTAGCGCTTTCTGGCCGAATGTGAACCTGTTTGTGAGTATTTCGTCCTGGCGTATGCGTTTGCACAGGGCTGCATGCCATCTTGCTTTTATTTCATTTGTTGAGTGAATTTTGTTGGGGTCTTCATTCCTTCCTATTCTCCATTCACATCTAGGGACCCATATAAGATATGCTGATTCTGATATTAGGATCTGGAAGAGTCTGGTGGGTCCTGGTAGTGGCATAGGTGGGTCTGTACTGCCTTTTATCTCTGTTAGTCCTATGCCAAGGATCAGTCCGATTGAGATATGTGGCCATGGTTTATTTGTGTGGTTCCATAGGTTCCTTGCAAGCTCCCATACTGTTCTCTGTCCAGAGGCTTGGCATTGTAGGAGAATGTGTTCCAGGTCTTCCACAGGTGTATCACAGAATTTGCATGGCATATGTGTTTCTTTCAGCGGTGTGTGTTCCCAGTGTCTCCCAATTTTATGGGCTTGGTGGATGCTTTTCCACAGGAAGATTGCTGCTTTCTTACTCAGTCTTTCATTTTTGTGTAGTGATCTCCAGACTCTGTCTTCCCTGTGTTTTTTGCCAGACACTTCCTAAATTGTATTTGTTATTTTTTCAATCATCTGCTGCGTTCGCTGTTGTTTTATGTTTGGCTTCTGGTTCTGTATGGACTTGTACAGGGTGGCCTGGGTCATTGCATTAAGTCTGGCTCCTGCTTCTTTGATTTTCTTGCCTTTGGATAGGTCAATTTCATTGGCCATGTCTTTTTCAGCGCCTTCTGCAGCAAGTCGATCTGCCCCTTCATTGCCTATGTCTCCACTGTGGCCTTTTACCTTGGCTACCCATATAAAGCTGCTAGTGTCTATGAGTTCTGCTGCTATGGCCTGGAGAATTTCTGAGTTTGCTACTCCTACAAAGCCTGTGTCAATCCAGTGTTTTACATTTTCACAGATTGCATCAATGGTGTATGTGGAATCACTTATTAGCTTCAGGAGTTTGGTGTTCCTGTTTTGTTGCATTGCAGTTAGGGCTGCAATGAGCTCACCAGTGTTGTTGGTTTGGTTTGGTCCCCCAAGCTTGAGGGCAGTGTTTCTTGGGTCATCTTCCCCATACCATATGCCACTTCCAGCAGCTGATGAGTTTGTTCCATTTCCTGTGCATGAGCCATCAGTGTAGGTAGTGGTTGTTTCTGTTGTCCATGTTCTGATCCTTGGGCTCTTGTTGATGATTGCTTGGCCCTCTTGTCCTTCCCAGTTGGTGAATACTCTCATTTCATTTCTTGGGTCATTGTTATTTCCCACTAGGTCAGTGGTGGGGCTGAAGTCTATGTCGTCTTCTGTTCTCCTTGGTTCATCTGTTGTGTTCCGGTTTGTTCTTTCCTCAACTTCTTGCCTGGGATCCCAGATGTCTTTTAGGTAGTTGAGTTTGGTGGCTGCATTTTTTCTGCAGCTGTTTGGGTTTTTGCAGCCCTCTTCACGATCATTTTTGCAGTGTTCACACCTGCAGTTTTTGTTTCCATTGTGGTTGGGGAGGTTGTTTTTTTCCATGTGTTTTTTCATTTGTCCTGCTGTTATGATATTGTGGTTGTCCCGTTGGCATCTTCCCCATATATCTCCATAGTGTGGTGTTATGTCTGGTTTTGTTCCAGGGTGGAACCAGAAGGGCATGGTTTCTTTCATTTGGTTTGAGATTGCTACTGGGATAAATTTTACTTAGTGTTTGTATGGATTCTCCATGTCTGGAGGAGGGGTTGGGTGAGATCCTTTATGCCTACTTTTTCCCTGTGGCTTCGGATGGCACATCTGGCTATTATGTTGTCCAAGAGCTTGGCCCATAGTGGTCTTTCAGTCTGGGGGAGAAGGCCTTGATGTCTAGTAGTTTCATTCCCCCTTGGCCAAGTTGGTGTTTGAGGACATGTATGCTAAGTGAGTTGGCTTTCCTCTCACCATTTTTGGCAAATACAAAATCATCTATCATTTTTTCCAGTTGTTCTTCTGTTTTCCTTGGCATTCCTTGCACTCTTGTGAGATACTGTGTGAAGCCTCCAATGATTGTGTTGGCTGCATTGCATCTTACTCTCATTGTTGGTTTTGATTTTCCCCATCTGATCAAGGTGGTCTTAATTTTTTTGATTGTGGGTTGCCATATGTCTTCCTGTTTGAGGTTGTATCCAAAGAATGCCCCTAGAATGCGTACTGGCTTGTTTTCATTTGCTATGTGTATATCTTCTGGTATTGTTTCATTCTGGTCTGGGTTGAGTTTCTGGGTGTTTCGGATGTTGTCCCTTGTCTCCAGTGGTCCCAGTGGGATGTAGATTNGTTTTGTCATCATTGAATTTTGCTCCTGAGGCTGTAAACCATTTTGTCAGGATGCTGTTTAGAACACTGATTTTGTCTTTTTCTCCAAGGAAAACTGTTGTGTCATCTGCAAACAAGCATGACAGGATCTTTCTTCCTGCATCTGGTATTTGTATGCCAGTCAGTGTGGACTTTCGTAGCATTTCTGCTAGGGATTCAATTGCCACATTAAATAGGAGGCATGAGAGGGGGTCACCTTGTCATACTCCCCGGGTTACTCTGGATTTTTCTCCTACCATTCCATTCAGGATGATTGCTGTTTTGGCATCACTGTAGAGGGCTTGTATTGATTTGATGAATCCTACTGGGAGGTTTAGTTGTTCTAGGGCTTTCCATAGGAATTCATGTTTTATTTTGTCATAGGCTTTTTCTTGGTCAAGGCACACTATTGTGCCTCGTATTGATTCATTGTTGCATCTGTTAATGATGGTGTGGATCAGCTCTGTTTGTGCATTGATTGATCTCCCTTTCATAAAGCCTGCTTGGTCTGGATTGATTAAGTCAGGTGCTACTTTGGTGAGGCGGTTCATTAGTGCTCTTGCCAGGACTTTTTAATCTGTGTTCAGTACTGTTATTGGGCGATAGTTGTTGATGTCATTGCGATCTTTTTTTTTKNGTAGATCGGGCACATCCAGCCTTCAGCAAATTCTGTTCCCTCAGATATCCCGTGGTCAGTTATATCATTGAACACCAGTCTGAGTATGGCTGTGATGTTGGGTTCTGGTGTGTTTGAGTCCTGGGTGGATAGGTACCTATTATGGTAGAATTTCCAGTATTCAACTGGGATGCCATCTAGGCCTGCAGCTTTCCCATTTGGGACATCTAGTAGGGCTGTTGCTACTTCATCAGTTGTGAATCTTGCATTTATTTTTATTTTTTNCCTCCTCTAATATCTGGGTTTCAAGGGTGTTGATGACCTCAGCCCTTATGGTTTGTGTTGCAGTTACCGTGTTTGTGTGATGTTCAATGTTTTGGAGGTTTTGGTGGTGTTCTGTTGCTATTTTCACCATTTCACGTGTTGAGGTTGTGTATTGGGGTGGGTTGGTGTTTGGTTTCTGGAGGGATGCTACTGTGTCCCTTGGTTTTTTTTTTCTCTATGCAGTAGGAAGTCATACCGGCAGTTTGTCTCACCTTCCAGATGGTGGCGTGCAGCCACTTTGTCTCTTGCTTGTAAGACTTTTGTTGCTCTCCACTTCTGGATTTCATGTTCAACTTCATCTAGTAGGGCCCTGGCTTCATCATCAAGTGTGTCTCCTTGGCTTAGGATTAGTTCTCTTTTGATTTCCCAGTCCTTGATGTTTTGTTCTATTTTTGATGCCCATAGCATGGCCTGTCCCTTGGCTGTTTCAAGGAGGCGTTCCTTGAATTGTTTCCACCTTGTTTGTATGTTGTCTCTCAGGTCCCTATTTGGTCTTGCCAGGACTTCGGTTAGGCTCCTGTCAAGTTCTTTCATTATTTTTGTGAGAGCTTCTGCAGGTTTTTTGTATTTCATAATGAAGTCTGGTGCTGTGGTTCTTCCCTTTCCTATCCAGGGGGTTCCTTCTGGTGCTATTTGCATAGATGCGAGTTTGTGGTCAGTTCTGAGGCCTGTGTCCATGATTTTCCACTCTCTTATCCTATCCAGGAGGCTGTTGTTAACATATATGCAGTCAATTCGAGAGCGTGAGGATGGTCTATTGGCATTTGCTGTTGTGTATGTGTATGCTAGGGTGGTGGGGTTCTCATGCCTCCAGCCATCAGTAAGGTTTAATTTTTGTTGTAGTCTTGTTGGAGCTTCTGTGGCTCTTGAGGGGTCTGGTTTAGCTGGTAGTCGATCTAGGCTGGTTTCAACCATGTTTATATCTCCTAGCATGACATCTACTTTTGGGAGAGTTCTATCCTGCTCCCATTTTGTTGTGAGTTTGTCCCAGAACTCAGCATTATCTGTGAAGTTACCCGAGGGTGCATATACTGCCAGAATGTTGACTTTGCTGTCGTTATGCCAGTTCATTGTTACCAGTATTGCTTTTCCTGGGATGAGGACTCTTGCACTGCTGTTCTTCCATTGTGTGGTGTATTTGTTTATCACGATTGCAACTCCATCTCGTGATGTTGGGTGTGTTGGATGGGATGTGTATATGATGTGTAGTCTCTGGTACTGTTCCTGTAGTCTGGTTGCCTGTGAGTCTTGGAGGTGGGTTTCCTGCAGTGCTAGTATTCCAATATTTTCTTGTCGAATTAGTTGGTTTATGTAATCCCATTTTTCGACTGAGGAGATGGATCCTCCTCCTCTCATGTTCAGTGTGCCCATCCGTAGGGCTGCTCGGGAAGAGCCAATTTTGCTCTTCCTCTTCCTTGGGCATCTTTGTTCATCAATTAGCTCGATGTTGTCCAAGGGGCCTTCCTCAGTTGTTCCATTTTGAGTTTGCCTCACTTCCCCGTCCCGTGCTCGCCCAGGGTGGTGGGGAGGAGGGTCACTCTCATTTCCCTCCTGGGGATGGCTGGGTCGCCTTCCATGCCTCACGGTGCTGTCAGCAGTGGGGTCCGTGGACGTTGCCCCCACCTCGTTCACCGAGAGCTCCTAGTTCCTGCCGTCTGTTGTTCCCGTTTGTGGTTTCGTTGTCTTCTGTGTTGTTACTCATATGTGTTTTTCTGATTTGTCTCGTCAGGTAGCGAGAACTATCCTCTTTGTGCTATGTTTCTCTTTTTTGTTTGGGGTGTGTTAAGGTGGTGTGGTGTAGCTCTCATTCTTTGGAGGATAGGTTTTGAGCGCATACATAGTTGATTTATTGGACCAGCCATACAAAGATCTACATAGCGGTTGGGAACCAGGCCCGTAGGTGGGGGTGCATGTTGTACTACTGAGGTTCTATGTGTCTATTTACCCATGTTACTCCGTCCTCGTTTGTTTTTGCCTTGGGGTTTGCCCTGGTTCTTCCTTCCGTTAGTGTTTGATGGGCCTGGTTTGGTGTTGGTGACGGAGGTTAGGGTTGTTGAACTTATGTAAAACAGGGCGCTAGTTCCAGCGCTTAACATAGTATACGACTGAGTAAATAGTATTACATGGTAGTTGCTTCTGGAGTAGTCTAGGTTCAGTATCAGTCAGCGCATGCGTCATAAGCTCAGTCAGCTATTAGCACGACATGAGCACGCAATGCTCAGTCAGCCACATAGTGCACAGACCACTAGTGACTTAGTGTGACGTTACTGTCACAGATTTGAGTAGTATATAAGCTGTATAGTTTAGTACGAATAAAGCTTGAAGCACTTGCTATTAAGCCAAGTCAGTAGTACAACCCTCAAGCATCAACCACCACCACCTCGATCTAAAGTACAAAGGTATGGTTAATCCTACTCAGTACACATGCAACTGCGCACAGCCAGGACTCGCACTACCATGTGAGAAATGCTGTTTAACAAGGGTGGGCGCCTTCCAGTTGGTGGTAGCAGGGTAGGCGCAGCTGTCGGTGAGGTGATTGTGGCCTTGGCATATTGCGCACCATCGGTCGGGGATGTTGGGCTTGGATCTGCCCCAGGTGGTGGTGATGGTGAGTCCACGGATGGCGGTTAACCATTTGTAGTGTTCTTCGGGGCTCATCGGAGGGGGTTTCTCAGTGAGTTGGATGGTGAAGACTGCGGTGTCCGCCTCGGTGCCGTTCCCAGTGACTACAGTTTCGTTGGCAAACCTCTCGGTGGACAGTTTGGTGGCATCGAGTTCTTGTTCAGAGTACATAGTGCCGGACCACCACCACCTCGATCTAAAGTACAAAGGTATGGTCAATCCTACTCAGTACACATGCAACTGTGCACAGCCAGGACTCGCACTACCATGTGAGAAATGCTGTTTAACAGTTATGAGCCCCGAGCTTGTCGCCCCCCACTTCAACCCTGTCGCACCATTCACTGGATGGTCGCTGACAACATGGGTTGTGTGGATGTCGCTGACAATGGCCATGCATGTTGGCATTGATCGATTGGTTCGTAACACACCATTCTATGAGCGGCTTTCCGTTATGAATTTAGCAGTCGACTGGGTCAACCGGCGAACCCGTCAGTGGTTTCCTGACTACTCAGGACTCAGCTTTCGGATGCCCCGGTTTCTTGGAGACCAATACTACCCAAGTGATGTCAAAGGACGCCGTAATCTGCACCTCTTTTCATGTAACTATTACCNAATACGTCACCTGGAAAGCAGAGTCCGAGATCTTGGAAACCAGATCTCAGTCGCATTACATTCACTTGGTCAGATTGGAAACCAGGGTGGAAACCATCACCAGAGCAGTCGCCCGGTTCTGTATCCGCGTCCGGTCTACCTGGATGCTCAGGACAGAGCAGCTGAACAACGGAGACGTGAGCAAAATCTCACTCGTTCTGGAGAAATGGAAGATTGTCTGCGATTCGCTCAGGCACGTACACAATCTCGATTTTCTGCCTCAGGCAGAGGTCGTAGAGGTGGAGCTGGACAATCTAATCAAAGATTATCTATGCCACCAGTACAACATCCGGTTGCGTCCAGACCCTCTTCTCGCCCCTTGGCTGGTTCGGGAAGTTCGCACCCACCAGCAAATCCGCAAGAAGTGGCATTCATAGATCTTACCAGAGATTCACCACCCGCCGGAAATAGTTTGCAACAGCAACTACATTCCGGTCATAGGGAAACTCTTGGACATGCGCTCAAAAGAGCAATACTCCAGGATGGGAGTGCCACGGTTATAAGGGCTGGAAACTTGCATATCAATCAACAGACAGGGATGGAAACTCCTATTCCACCATCTGGATATGTAATCCCAGCCCGGAGACCAACTCCTCCCAAAAAACCTAGATCTCCATCAGTAGAATCCCTAAACTACAACTCAGACTCCGACAAGGAGAACAAACCGCCTCCCAAACCTGAAGATCCAGGTGCAGGACCCTCGGGTTCTGCTGTTGGATCTTCCTAAACGTCTTAATAATGCCACCGATGGGTAACTTGAGTGGTAATCATCGGTATGCGGACAAATGGGGACAAGCTCACTCAGGGGAATATCCTTTTTCTCATGATTATTTCGTCTTGGGAAAAAGAAGCTGTATGCTGATGTCTTTTTATTTTTAGATGTCGCACTCTTCAAAGGATGCTGTCTTCGCCACCGTCCCCACTCTCGATGGTTTGAATTACATTTTGTGGGCCCAGGCAATGGAGCTGTACATGCTCAGTCGCTCTTTGTGGCAATTAGTGGATGGGAAGGTTATTAAACCTTCCGAAGCTGCTAGCTCCGCTTCTGCCAAAGTAAAGGTGGAAACACAGACCAAAATAGATGCATGGATGGAAAAGAATGATGCTGCGAAAGGCATCATGCTTATAAAGATCCGGGCGGATCTTCGCGTCAACCTGATGAAGGATGACGCCCCCACCATCTGGGCCAATCTGAAAAAGGCATATGGTGCCACATCAGATTCCCAGATCTTTTCTTGGTTCTGTGAGTGGTATCGTTTCCAGATCCCGGGATCCCAGAGTCCGCTAAAGGAATTCGCATGCTGGGACCTCCTTGTCAGCAAATTAAAAGCTGTGGAGGTAGCAATTCCCAATAAAATTTTGGCAATGCAGCTGATGGTAAACATGCTGCAACAGTATAGCACAATCATACCATTAATGGTTGCCGATATCAACAAAAAAAGTTTAACCGTTGAAGGCATAAAAGGATATATGCTTACTGAGTGGGAAAGGAAGCAGAAGCCCACCAAAAAGGCCATGGCTAACCACATCTCCGTTGTACAGCAGAAGGGTGAATCACCCTCTTTCCATCAGCAACAGAAGGGATCAAAACCTTCTGGCTCTTCTTCTCAGCAGCGCACGGATCAACCGCAGCAGCAGCAAGAGGAGAAGAAACGACAACGTGCCGGCCGAGGGAAGGGTCCCAAGGCAAAGGGCAAGAAGAGCAAAGGCAAAGGCCGAGCTCACGTTGCCGATGCTGATTCGGACTCTGTGTCCGACTCTGCCTCTGTGGACAACATGTTTGCCTCTCTATCACTGGAGCAAAGAACAGCTCCAGCACCATCCAACTTCGCCACTACCTCATCCTCCCAGGTCGCGCCTAAACGGCCTGCTGACCTCCAACATAAATCATTTGGCAAAATGACTGCCAGCAAAAAGCCGAGTTCGCACTCCCATTCGACGTCGTTCCACCAATGAACTCGGTTGATTACGACCCTGCTGTGGCCCAGAGCCACTACGATGCCATCAATTGGCCCTCCACTCCCTCCCACTTCGACTTCCCGCCTCTTTCCGCCTCTCCGGCTCGGGAACCCTTCACCCAACCTTCTATTCATCACTATGGTGAAATTCCCGCCGAACAGGGATTTCGTGTTGGACTCCCTACCCTTTGCGGTGGGAACTCCAAAACGTCATCCGACCCTCGTCCTAAGCCTAAACAAAAGGCTACCGTCACTCTCATTAACAGCTCAGGGATTGTCTCCCGATCTGTGACCAAATCTCAACCGGTCCAGAAAAAGCCCACTCCTCCATCAATCTACCCATGCATGAGAAAATCTCACAAGGCAGCAGAGGAACTCGGTGTAGTGAAAACTACTGAGACCATGAAGACCCTTGAAACGGTCATCATGAACTCTGAGGAGCAGATGGCTCCTATTGACAACGCGGCTTTTGCCAAAGAGATGCACGTAGACGAGGATGATGTGGTTTCCATCAGTTTGGAACCCAGTGATCGCAAGAGATCTAGATCTCTTTTGCCAGATCCTGTCATTTCGAACAAGAAACCACAATTAGAAACAGTTTATGAGGGAGACATAGAAGAACTCTTTGAAGAAGCTGAACCAGCTCCGGTTGAAAAAGAAGGTCTTCTATATCCGGAAGGAAGAACGTGGAAGAAAATCCACAAGGAAACAGGGAAGTTGATTCTCTCACTGTGGAAAGAATCCTTCTGGATCAACGGTCAACTCAAGCTTTTCTGGGAAGAAAAGCAGAGAAATGAACATCACGGACTTATGATCCGATTTAACTCTGATGGGCAATCGGAGCTAGTCGCTGAAGAGGACTGGGAAATCCAGCTTGGGGGGTTTGTATCCCCTAAGGAATACATCACAGTAGAAAGAGAAGACGGGCTCTACCTAGATTTTGGGACTAGGCCCAGAACCACACCCCGAAAAGGGTATGAATGGTTCTATATGGCTAATTCCCAAATGTGGGTACAGCACTGGAAGAAGTGGGAAGGAACTTTGTCTTATGACAAAGATCGCTCACGGCAGGAAGATGCCGAATCTTCTATCATGGGAGGGTATGTGTCTCCCACACTTACTGATAACTTATCACTGACACGATCTCTGACAGGGACAGCTGAGTTATTCATGTCCAATAGTCAGTATAACAATGTACATTTCACCTGTAATAGTGCTGAATTAGAATACATTGTTCTTTGTGCCGATAACAGTAAGAAAGTAAGCCATCGAGGATGGATATTGGACTCAGGTGCAAGTCAACACTTCACCAATAATAGACAAGACTTAGTTGACTATTCAAAAGTTGATGGTCAAGGAGTGGTAACGGCTACAACCTCTATTTTGATAGAAGGAAAAGGTACCGTGTTCCTCTCCTGCTATATTGGGGATAAAGTTCACATAGCACATCTCCACCTGTCTTCTACGTTCCGACGTTCAAGAAGAAGTTACTCTCCTTGGGATCTTTTCTCCAAAACGGTCATACTATGACAGGTGACAGTGAGGTAATCACCTTGTCAGATGAGCATGGTCGCTTGAGCTTAGAAGCTCGCCCGCGCTCTCATGGGCGAACCGTTTATTGGACAATACCAACTAAAAGTGACCCGGTGGATCACTTTAACGCCCTAACCGTTGTTTATTCTGCTAAGTATGAAACTTGGCACCAGCATCTGGGACATCCCTCAATGGAGGTACTCAGGAATGCTTCTAAGTATGTTAAGAATTTCCCACGAGATCTAAGAATTCCCAAAGAGCCGGGACTTTGTTCTGGGTGCGCAGAAGGAAAGATGACAAGTGCATCATTTCCCACATCTGACACTCGCGCGAAGCGCGCCTTTGACAAAATTCATATAGATCTCAAGGAGTTCCCAATTAAGTCGTATCATAAATTTAGATACTTCATTAGTTTCCTTGACGACTTCTCTTCTCATTGTTGGATTACATGTTTAAAGACCAAAGAAGAGGCCTTAAAAGCCTTTACTGCGTTTAATACGCTGGTCAAAACGCAATTCAACACTCAAATCAAGACTGTAATGTCTGATTGGGGAGGAGAATACAAGTCTCTCGCCTTTGACAAGTTCCTGAAAGGACTTGGCATCGAAGCGATGGCATCAGTGCCAAGGACTCCCCAACAAAACGGGAGAGCGGAACGTCTAAACCGAACCTTGATGGATAAAGCAGAAGCCATGCGGCATCATGCGAATATTCCACAGTCCTGGTGGGAATTTTCTGTACAGCATGCGGTACATGTGTATAATCGGACCCCGGTCCGAAGATTATCATGGAAAACTCTGCATCATCTGATCTACAAAGAAGATCCTGATGTATCCCACTTACGAGTTTTCGGTTGCCTAGCATGGGTCTGGATTCATCCAGAAGCTCGGAAAAATAAATTAAGTCCAAAGGCTGTTCCCATGATATATTTAGGTATACCTAAAGGAGTAAAGGGATTCATGTTCATGAGAATTAGTAACAATTCCGTGCACATGGGAACAAAGGCTATGTTTGATGAAACAGCCTTTCCCAAGACTGTTGATTTCAAGCTACCGAAATATACTTCGGTTAGCAAGCAACGCAGCAACCTCAATAATGACGAACCATCAGAATTCTCTGAGGAAGAACTTCCTGATCCAATCTGGAAAAGAAGTTCCTCTCATCCCCATCACAAAAGAGATCAGTCGCCTGCGTCCAACGGGACGGAGCCTGCTGACTATCCACCTGAGCGGCCGGCTGAGATACCCGAGGATAGACCTCAGGGGGAGCCTAGACGCTCCAGCCGCCAGGTAAAACCTCCGACTCGACCAGGAAATGTGTATTCAAGGAGAAGTCTTGGAGCCAGGCTATTGGTGAAGACCCTAAGCGGGCCACCCAGCCTGGGCGAGCAACAAAAGGAAATCCCGGCCCTAGCTCTGCCGTGCGAAATGCACCTCCGAAACTTGTTGTACCTCCCACGATACCTGAAGGCGAAGTTGAGGAAGTTAACACTTCTCCCGATGAGACAGGCGGAGCCTTTGACTCGGAAACTGAGTGGAGCACCTCAGATGAGGGAAAAGCTCTCTCACGAGAATACGTAATTAAACATTATGGAAAAAAGAAGTGGAACAGGAATGTTCGGAGAAAAAAGGAGGAGCTTAGGAAACAGACAGCTACTGTTGCCAAGCTATGCCGCGATGGGGGAGTAGGGTTTGTCGACTTTCTGCTAGCCCAGGCAGTTCCAGAAATGGAAAGTCCCAAACTTCCCAACAAAAGTCCATGCGATTGGACCTTTTGAGATATTCAACAGCTACCTGAAGCCGATCAAAGAGAATGGAGATGAGCTATGTCTGAAGAGATTGATGCCCTCAAAGGACGGCAAGTCTTTGAACTCGGAGAACTCCCAAAGGGAAGAAAGGCCATCAAAGGCAGATGGGTCTTTGATATCAAATCTGATGGCCGAAAAAGGGCCCAATACGTTGCCAAGGGATTCTCTCAAATCGAGGGAATAGATTTCAAAGCTTTGTTCTCACCTGTTGTCAGGTATGAGAGCGTGCGGTTTGTATTCGCGCTGGCTGCCATCTTTGGATGGTATATGACAGCTGTTGACATTAAAACTGCATTTCTTTATGGAAAGCTTGATGAAAAAATCTATATGGAACAACCCGAAGGCTTCTATCAAAAGGGTCAGGAATGGAAGGTATTCCGTCTCTGACGTGCCATTTATGGCCTCAAGCAAGCCGCTCGTGCATGGTGGCTTGAACTTGAACAGTCTGTAAAGAAAATGGGCTTTACTCGGCTTCATTCAGACTCCAGGATATTCATATTCCGCTCTAAGCGAGGAGTAGTCATCATGATTGCATATGTCGATGACATCATCTTCTTTGGAAAGAAGACCCTCGCTGATGAGAAAAAGGCCGAATTCATGTTAAAATGGGAATGCCGAGATCTTGGAATGCCGACCGAGTTTCTTAGCATGCGCATCAAAGTAGATGGTGATAAGATAATTCTCAATCAAACCATCTATCTTGAGAAGGTTCTGGACTGATTTGGCATGATTGATGCCAAACCGGCAAGAACTCCCATGGTTGAGGGATACTATCCCACGAAACATGATGGCCAACCCGACTTGCAACTCACACGCAAGTACCAATCAGTGATCAGTTCCTTGCTATATTTAATGCTCGGAACTCGTCCCGATATTGCCTATGCTGTCACTAAATTAGCACAGCATTGCGCCAACCTGACCCCTGAGCACCTATCAAAGGCGCTCTACATTATGAAATATTTGGCGGGTACACGTAACTATTCATTAGTCTACGATGGTCGCAAAGGGCTCTCTCAAGGACTTGAGTCATACACCAGCTCTGATTACACCCAAGATTCTACACACAGGCTCTCCCAGACAGGCAACCTAGTACTCCTCGCTAGCGGTGCGGTCTCATGGAAATCCTATACACAGAAGTCGATCGCTACGTCATCAACAGAGGCCAAATATATGGCACTCTTTGATTGCTCAAAGCAGATTATGTGGCTTCGGTTACTCCTTAAGGAATTAGGATTACCCATGAAGAGTCCCACTCCGATATATGTGGATAATCAAGGCGCTATTTTTAACGCCTCTAACCCGGTGATGGAAAAACAAACAAAACACATTGAGGTTCGATACCACAAAATCAGGGAGTATGTAGAACGCAATGAGGTATCTCTGTTCTACATTCCCACCGACGAAAATCCTGCGGATATTTTTACTAAACCCCTTGGACAGGTAAAATTTGAATTATTCTGCAAGTCACTTGGATTGGTGTTTCACTAATCTGACACTGACCCATTCACTGTGGAATGGAACGCGAGGGGGAGTGTTGAACTTATGTGAAACAGGGCGCTAGTTCCAGCGCTTAACATAGTATACAACTGAGTAATTAGTATTACATGGTAGTTGCTTCTGGAGTAGTCTAGGTTCAGTATCAATCAGCGCATGCGCCATAAGCTCAGTCAGCTATTAGCACGACATGAGCACGCAATGCTCAGTCAGCCACATAGTGCACAGACCACTAGTGACTTAGTGTGACGTTACTGTCACAGATTTGAGTAGTATATAAGCTGTATAGTTTAGTACGAATAAAGCTTGAAGCACTTGCTATTAAGCCAAGTCAGTAGTACAACCCTCAAGCATCAACCACCACCACCTCGATCTAAAGTACAAAGGTATGGTTAATCCTACTCAGTACACATGCAACTGCGCACAGCCAGGACTCGCACTACCATGTGAGAAATGCTGTTTAACAAGGGTGGGCGCCTTCCAGTTGGTGGTAGCAGGGTAGGCGCAGCTGTCGGTGAGGTGATTGTGGCCTTGGCATATTGCGCACCATCGGTCGGGGATGTTGGGCTTGGATCTGCCCCAGGTGGTGGTGATGGTGAGTCCACGGATGGCGGTTAACCATTTGTAGTGTTCTTCGGGGCTCATCGGAGGGGGTTTCTCAGTGAGTTGGATGGTGAAGACTGCGGTGTCCGCCTCGGTGCCGTTCCCAGTGACTACAGTTTCGTTGGCAAACCTCTCGGTGGACAGTTTGGTGGCATCGAGTTCTTGTTCAGAGTACATAGTGCCGGTGGTGGTGTCTGTTTCGTCAATGGGGTCTTGCATGTCGACGTCGTTATCACTGAGTTGGCATGTGGTGTTGGTCAGGGTTCTGGCATACTTCGCTGCGACCTGTCGTACTTCCTCTGAGGCAGTTATGGCGGCCTGGACCTCCTTGGCGAGGATCTTGCTGGAGTCCGTTGGTGCTGCAGTGATTCCTTTAAGGGTGCTGATGAGGTTGTTGATACGCAGGGGGAGGCGGTCGACAAAGATGGTGCCGAGATCTGTGCAGGTGTATCCCTTCTCGACTAGGGTGGTTCTTTGCTTTAGCGGGATCCCTTCAACGACATAGAACTGGGTCGCTGTCGCATTCGTGGTGTTCCATTTGCTTCTTCCCGTGGTGATGCCAATGGGTTTCGGTATGATCACTTGCTGATCTATGCCAAGTTGGGCAAGGATCTTGAGTAGTTGGCCAAGTCATTTGGTTTCGGGGACGCTGGGGTCATCATGGGCAAAGTGGATGAGGACGGCGTCTTCTGTAGCTTCGAGGAACACAGCTGCGCGCTCTTCACTGAAGAACCTGGGTGAGGAGGCAATGAGGGCATGTGGGAGGAAGGGTGGGGCCGTGTTTATGCTTACCAGACTACATGGTCAGGAAGGAAGAGCCTCTTGGGGTTCCCAGTTCCAGGGGCTGTGTTTGANGGGGGTTTTCTTCTTGGTTATCTTCACAGCCCAGCTGTACAAGTTGGGCGCGTTCGTCATCTTCCTGGGGGGAGGGTTACTGCTGGCTGGGGGGAGGTCCTGATTTCAGTGGCTTCTTTGCCTTGTCTTTCCCCTCTAATTGCCTATAGAAGTTGTTGTCAGGTAGGTGGGTGTTGGAGTGGGAAGGGGCAAACAGGTTGGTGTCCTTGTTCCCCTTCGTGGAGGTCGATGGGGGGGTGGAGGTATGTAGGCCACCAAGGATGGACGTGTCCGCAGTTCGGAGTCTGCTTTGTGGGCGTTCTTTGGGCTGCTTGTTAGGGGAGTACTGCATTTTGTCGTGGGTGCGTTTCTTACCGCTATGTTGGGATTCGCCATTGGTCCTGCTATCCTCGCCCAGTTGGGTCTGTGAGTGCATTTGTTGGGTGAGGATTTGGTATGTGCGGGTGTCCTTCTGCGAGTTATTGCTGAGGAGGAGTTCTGCTCCATACTCGCTTGAGTCCGAGTCGACATGGACGTCGATTGCATTGCCGCCATTGTTGTTGTCGTCGTCATCGCTTTCGCTGTGGGATCGTCCATTTCGGATCTGGGAGTAGTCTCCCAAGGTCTCAGTTGGGGGGTTATCCATGGTGCTTGGGGGGTTGGGTTATGCCACTTTGCATTTGGGTAGGGGATGGGCGGTGGGTTTATATAAGGCTCGGGTAGGTGTTGGAGCCGTGGTGTCGGTCGCCAGGGTTCGTGTTCATTGGGGGCGGCGGGGCTTGA
>JANBPK010001694.1:0-15731 GCA_027579435.1 Candolleomyces eurysporus
CAACTTTCATTCGTGGAGACCCTGTCTGCTGCTGCTCTTGCGTAAGTTGCGCTGCCTTTTAACTCCTTTACTATGGGTAACCAACTAGGACGCGTGTCTATGTTTAGTGGCATGCCTGCTGCGTACCTCGCAACTCCTGCTGGTGAGTTGTTCATTTCGCGAACGTCGGTCGGTCTGATATTGATGAATATTATAGATGTTGTCAAGACACGGTTGCAGGTAGAAGCAAAGCAAGGCCAGACCAAGTATAACGGCTTGAGAGACGCGTTCGTAAAGATCTGTGAGTTGCGATCCTCCATGCTCACGCGGAGCAAATCTCTTACTCTGGTGTAGATCGCGAGGAAGGTTTCAAAGCACTCTTCAAAGGAGGTCCTGCCCGTGTTATTCGAAGCAGTCCTCAATTCGGCTTTACTCTACTAGGTGAGATTTTTGTATATAAATACGACACCGTGCTTTCAACTGACATCGCTTACAGGCTACGAGACGTTGAAGAAAATGGTATGTTCTACTTGCATTACCCGAGGATAATTTTACTGAGCACATTATATTATTTTGCCTCGTTCTTTGCCCCCTAGATACCGGTACGTGATGTTATATCTTTGATTGACGCGGCAGTTGGCTTATCATGGCATCCACACAGTATCCTTGGGAAGAGAAACCGCCTCAGGTTGCGACTGCTCTCACCTCCCGCTCTGATGATTTGGCCAGAATCCGTGCGCGAAATGCGCTCAAGATTCTCCTCGATGTGCATGGCGATGTCGGCCGCCTCGCAGCGGCCTCCAGCAAGCCGCTCTCGTTATCCAATCCCAAGCTTTCCTAATTTTGTACATTTGTTATGGCTGTACGGGGTAACATCGACATAGTAATGACGATCATTTTTCACCTGACGGAGAAGCCCTAAGCCAATGTGCCAACGGTGAGCGGTTCATATCTTGGCTGGGCTAGACTGTGCTACGTAGACGGGGAGCCCATAGAAACGAACAACCAATGGGAGGGGGAGATTATTTCGGGGATGGGCTGTGGGAAGGCAAGATTTTGGCAACTGTGATGAATGTTGATGCACCAGACTAAGGGAATCGCCAACTGCCGAGTCTCCCGGCCAGTTTTCAGCTTCAAATACTGGGAGAGCAGCTGATCGCAGTGCTTCCTTACCCATCCCACTTTCGTTCTTTCGTTTCCTCTTCTTTTCCTTTCGTTTTCTTTTGCCAAGGTACGTATCCAGGGAATACTGGCTCTTCCTCGTACTAAAGTCCCCTCCTTCTCCAGAGCGCTTGTCGTTCACGGATTCGCCCCTTTTTTCGCTGCAAGACAGTCGAACGCCAGCGTAGAGCGCTCCATTCGCTACATCCCCGTCCTTCCCTTTCGCTTTTCGTACACACTCTTTACATTATGAAGTCGGTTATCTTCGGATTGTCTTTGGCCGGCGCAGCCGCTGCCCAGCTTGTGAATGGCCTGGTGATGATCACCCTTACCCCCTCCGCGACGCAAGCTCCTGCTTCAACGACCGCGGCCCCAGCAGCGACGTCGACCAACTTTTACGAAAGTATGCCCTACTCAGCCTACCAGAACGGTGGATACAAGGAGCTGCAGTGCGGTTATGGGCACAAGAAGCAGGAGGATGGGTCTTGCAAACCGGAATCATGGGTGCGTATTCGGACACATCACTCAAAAGAATACTAATCTCATCATTTTTTTTCTTGGTCTACGATACAGTATAACCCCTCTCAAGTCCCTGGCTGCTACGCAACCACGATCATCAAGTGAGCCAAATTCTATTAATAGTCTTCTAATTAAAGTCCTCAACGCCTGATCCATCTTCCAGTAACTTCCCGGCTGCAAATTGCGGACACCCCTCCACAGTCACGGTCGCCCACACTGTCACTCACACAGCGGTAAGCGCCTGACGACGGAATTCGACGTGGCTCGATTTACTGAGTTCTTTGTCTATCTAGACTGTCACCCACACTGTGCCCACAACAGTTACCCAGCACGTCACCCAGACCCAGGTCTCAACTGCCATTCAGCATGTCACTCAAATCCAGACTCACGTTTTGACCTCTGTCCAAGTCGTGCCAACCACCAGGGTGTGGGTCTCCACCGAAACCCTTGACAGGACAAAAGTCATCGAACACACCTTGACTGCGACCGAGACCAAATTGCAAACCCATCTCCTTACCCAGACGCAGACCAAGACCGACACTGCGACTGCCACCGTGAAGGAGACTGAAACTGCTGTTGTGACAAAGACGCAATTGAGCACCGTCGTGCACCCCACGACGTTCACCAGCGTCTGGGTGGCTACCAGTGTGATTGACAACGTGAGTACCTTCGTTGAAAGGCTGTAGCATAAAATTTACAGAGATCCTATCGCAGACCAAGACTGTTGAGCAGACCAAGACCGCGACTGTTACCTCCCAGGTTACCTCCGTTCAGACCGAGACTGCGACTGCGACCAAGACGGAGACTCAGGTCAACCATGTCACCGTCACTCAAGTTAGCACCAGGGTCGAGCCTACTACGTTCACCACCGTTTGGGTTGAGACGCAGATCAAGGATAACGTGAGTTTGGATCCCTTTGTATGCCAGATGCATGGGTGCTAATTTTATCTTTTCTAGACTCAAACCGTTCTTAGCACTGTTACCGCTACGTCGATCGAGAACCGCACCCACCTCCAGACCATCACTTCTGTCGCGACTACCACTGCCACTGCTACCGCGACCACCACCGAAATCCAGAAGGTCCTCGAGACTGGTCTTTCTGAGTGCCTTGGAAGGGTAAGTTGCTGCCAAACCTTTCTGAAGCGATAGGCTCATAGATCCTGTTTAGTGCAAGTCCAAGTTCTGGTTGACTGAGGGAAACAGCCACGCCTCCTCTACCACCTCGCATGCTGCACCTAGCGCGACGGCGGAGGCTAGCCAAACCACGTCGACTTCCTCCGAAGCTGCAGCTACATCCGCTGCCTCGAGTGAATCGGGTTACGGAGGAAGCTACGGAAGCTCTGGTGATTCCTACGGAGCCTTCAGCTATGGCTCGTAAAAGGACTTGACTATTTATTCACTGAATTGGGTCATTCAGTACATACACCTCTTTCGCTTTCACCTTCGCCTTCAACTACCAGGACATTCACGATACCTTTCGACTTCATTTTATAATCGTTTGTACTTGGGCGCTTCAGCATTCGCGAAATTGTTCTTGATTTCGACGACACCTTGGATCCAGCGGGTCTTGCTTTATTTTTACACCTTTCTTCTTTAAATGCATACATCTTTACTTAGTGGACATTCGTACGTACGTTCATACTAGACAAGACGCAACCAGCATCGACGGCAACCGTCATCATTCCCGTTCTTTCGGATGGCGTGCTTATAGGCCCGATAAAGCAAATTGATCTCTTATGACGCTAGATGTGTTGCAATTGGTAACACACCAACCTCGATACGGACCGCGCATGCAGTCTGTCTTCCTTGACCTTTGACTTGATCCACGATGCCGCTGTACACAGCAGACCCATCGATAGATCATCTTTCACTTTTGCTAGTTCCCGAGAAGTATATCATTTTCTACTCCTCCATCGTTGACGGCCAGTTATGGTGCCCCGTAAGNTTTTTTTTGCACCCCTGATCCTCGCTTCGAGACCAGTACTCATGTCAATGCTGGTTAAAAGGATTGCAGGGAGGTCGATCCATTGGTTCGGGACGTGTTTTCGCCTGAAGATGGCCCCTCGGCTCTCCTCGTTTACGTTGGCAATCGACAGCAGTGAGACAAATTTTTTCCAGAACGTTCTACCATTGGACGGCAGTGTAACTAAGGCGGTGAGCAAACCCAGGTGGAAAACTACCGAAAACATATACCGTCAGGAACCGTGGAATGTTACTGGCGTGCCGACTATTATTAGGGTCGAGAATGTAAGCAGAGCTAGACCCATCTCGCACGGAAACATTTGCTTACTGGAGTAAAAATTTCAGGGCAAACCAGGCGAAAGGCTTGTAGACACAAAGGAGGTCCTATCCAAGCTGAAGGAATTTGCAACTAATTGAATACATGTATCAAATGAAAAAATACAAAGGAAGATTAGGCCAGGGTCCCTATTCAATTCAAGCTGCCCTTTCAAAATCTCCATGCACACCTCCGGTCTTGGCTACAACTTTGATGTCAGATATCTCCATCTCCTTTCCAGCGACTGCTTTTAGCATGTCCCAGACGGTCAGCAACCCGACTGAGACCGCGGTCAGGGCTTCCATTTCAACACCGGTTTTGCCTTCACAGGAAACCGTAGCTGAGCACTCGATGAAGTAACGGGCGTGTTCGCTACCACTCCGGCCCCTTTCGACCTGGGGCCTCAAATCCACGTCGATCTTGGAAAGGGATAGAGGGTGGCAAAGAGGGATGAGGGAAGATGTCTGCTTTGCACCCATGATGGCTGCCAGTTGCGCCACCGTCAGCGTATCCCCCTTTCTCTTGACCTTGTTCATTGCTCGCTGCTGCTGACCTGGAGAAGTGGAGTCGTCGTCCCCCGATTGACTTCCCGTCTCCGTGTACGTTTTGGTTACCAGTTCATAGGCAAGGGAGGTGATGAATATTTTCCCCGAAGCTGTTGCGGTGCGTTTCGAAGGTGGCTTGTTTCCAACGTCCACCATGTTTACTTTTCCAGATTCATCAAGATGAGTCAAAGTACTGTATGGTCGGGCACCGATGGACGAAGTCCTTTCAAATAGGTGAGGTGATGTTTCATAGTATGGCCTCCTTGGACGAGTTGCGCGCGTGTTGTTATAGAAATGACCTAATGTGAAGACCAGATATTCGTTTCAAAAGGTGTGGGCGCGAAGTAGATTACATGGAAGGAACCTTATCCACCTATGAGTATCATGGGGCGATTGGTGACAACATCGATTTCGTTCATCCCGGCGTGTTTCTCCTTCTTCCCGGAGACCGCTCTTTGGATAATTTTGGTGATATCGTCATCGCTGGCGCCCTGGCGCATCGCATCTCTGAGGGAGACCTCGTTTGGATCGAAAAGGCACACCTTAGGACAGGAGTCTAGCCGGTCAGCGCTCCAGTGAACATGAACCTGTTTCATACCTTAATTTGCCCATCTGCAGTCAAGCGTAGTCGGTTGCAACTGCTGCAGAAGTGGTCCGACATGCTGGAGATGAAGCCAAACGACCCTTTGAAACCTGGGATTTTCCATGTCCGTGCTGTTTCATTCAATTCTTCCGCATCCCGTATTACAGCGGGGTACTCTGCTCGAATTCTTGATAGCAGCTCAGACGAGGGTACCATTTTCTTCTGGTCCCATTTGTTCCCTAGGGTTCAGGTTAACAAAATAACACAGGCCTACTAGGTGCAAAAGACGAACCGGTGAATGGCATGAACTCAATAAACCGAACGGAAAGAGGTGTATCTTTCGTCAGCCTGATAAAATCTAAGATTTCCATATCGTTAAGGCCTTTGACAACAACAACGTTGAGTTTGACAAAGGATAGTTTGGATTGGAGAGCAACATCTAAAGCCTTGAGGACAGCGTCGTGTCCTCTTCGCCGGGTAATGAGCTCGAACTTGAAGGGATCTAGGGTATCCAAACTGATTGAAGTAAATCGCGTGAATTGACCTAGGCCTCGGATAAATTGCATTACCTTAAATTCAGGTGAGATAATCCATTTTCTATCATCTGAGGAAGCCGACGATGGAGTGCAAGCCCATTGCTAGTCATGGCGATGGACTGTAAGCCCAGGGGCTTCAGCTCGTTTAACTGTCCTGGACAAGTCTATGAGTTGATAACTCAAGAATTGGAATACATTTAGAGAACATACTTATGAGCTCGGTAATATCCTTCCGTAGAGTTGGTTCACCACCCGTTAGTCGGATTTTGGTGACTCCGTTCCGAACGAAGAGTGAAGCAAGCCTCAGAACTTCCTCATTCGTCAAGATCTTCCCCACAGGAGAGAGATCAATGCCTTCCTCTGGCATGCAGTAGAAGCCTGCGTGGGTTGGTGAGAAGATGGAAGGTTTCTACTGCAATCGCAACTCACATCGCAGGTTGCATTTTTCCGTCAAGGATATTCGCAGATAGTCGTGCTTTCTGCTGAAAGTATCGACAAAGCTAGAAGGCCTTTTAGAGTCAATCTCTGCTATCCTCCTCTGGGTATGATGAGCAACGAATCAAGGTTGGGCCGGAGTGTGGGAGTACCTTGGCTGCAGCTTGGGTAGAAGCACCGGTCACATATGAGCGCCTACATGAGCTCGTGAATACTGCCCATTTTCTGGAAAGCATGATGGACTAGGTCGACGGTCCAGGCGCCAAAGCTGCGTCCCTTCTGCTTAAGAAGCACTAGCAAAGAACATGGGGGAGGATTGGTAAGAGGTATCCCCAAAGGTGTGAAGAAGTCGAAGGGACTATGTAACCACAAAACATACGAGCGTGACTAACCCTGCTTGTGACATCATTGTGACATGTGACGGGTCACGCAACGCGTAACCTGAATTCAGATAGTGGACGCGTACCTCAATTATCTACTTCCTCTCAACCCTCTTAGTCTCTGCAAAGATGGTATGTTCTGCACCACGATCCTGGTCAATGTTCTCAAATGCGCGATAGTCGATCATGGATCATAACGGTGGCTCCGTCATAGCCATGCTGGGCAAAGACTGTGTTGCCATTGCCGCCGATATGCGGTTGGGGAACCAGGCTTTGGGCATTTCAAACAACTTCCAGAGGGTGAGCCCGACCTGTCGTGTCTCGTCCGGCGATGTGCGAATTTGACAAGGGACTAGGTGTTCTCTGTTACAGATCGCATCTATGTGGGCCTTCCTGGGTTGGCCACAGACGTCGCAACTCTGTACGAGCTCCTTGCGCTTTCAGTCGTTTTCAAGATCTGATCCGATTATGTGTTAGGCACGAACGCTTTCGATACCGGGTGAACATGTATACGATCAAGGAAGGTCGGGAGATTGAGCCAGAGACGTTTGCACATCTCGTGTCTTCAACACTTTACGAACACCGATTCGGCCCATATTTCATTGAGCCGGTAATGGCTGGGATCTCGAAAACACCAACAGGGAAAATCAAGCCTTTCATTGCCGCGACTGATCTTATCGGTTGTCTGAACTTTGCCAAAGACTTTGTTGTCGCTGGTACCGCAAGCACGAAGTTGTATGGTGTGGCTGAAGGGCTATGGGAGCCAGACCTAGAGCCGGAAGACCTGTTCGAAACCATCTCGCAGACCCTGCTGAATGCCGTGGACCGAGATGCTTTCTCTGGCTGGGGTGCTGTTGTCCACATTATGTGAGTATCGTACCGATATTTTCGAGTCTTTTAACCTTATCGTGTCGCCTCTTCCAGTACGAAAGACAAAGTGATAACGCGGACCCTGAAGGGTAGAATGGATTAAACATGTATATTATCTCGTATCTCGCTAGCACGGAACCTGCGTTTGATACAATTTCCACACGATGGACGCAGAATATCAATGCCAAGCCAAAAGCTTCCCCGCTTACGTCACAGGATAAGGACGGTTGCTGCCTCCACAATATTCTCCAGCATTCTCTCCGTTTTCTTCCCATTCCACTATCACCATGTTCGCTTCGACCGCTCTCAGAATCAGCACGAGCCCCTCTGCATGGGCCGCAGCTGGAAGGAGGTCGATATCCGTGCAGGTATGCCTGCCACGTATCGACCACGTTCAAGTGATCTGAACTCGCTCCTAGTCTTTGCTCCATGGCTCTGAAGAGGCAAAGAAAGAAGGGGAGCTTGAGAGTCTCCAGCACTCAAAGCTGGTAGGCAGAGGAAAGTATGTCCATGGGTTTGAAAGTGAGCTGCTTTGCCGTTCCTTCCCAATCATTGAGCTCACTGGCTCCTGTAGCCCATCGCGTCAAGCCTCATCTGATCGACGAATACAAGAAGGCAGCGTATGGTCAACTTTTCTCTCTTTCACTAGCTTGGGTATTCATTCATCCAAAGCGAACGTTTCTATACTGGTATCAAGGATGACCCCGAGTTGAAGGTCAAGCTGACCGGCAGCTGGGAAACCCTGGTGGGAGAGCAAGATACATTCCTTCACATCCTTGAATATGAGAACTACGCTGGATACGACAAGACTACCCGACTGATCAAGGAGTCAAAGGTACGCTTGTTCAGCCCTCGCGTTGTCCGACTCTCACTCTGGATCGTTCAGGACTACTCCGAAGCCTACAAGGCAATGCTACCATTTGTCAACACGCGCAATAGCCAGTTGAACCAGGAGTTCGCATTCTTCCCAACTGCACCTCCTCATACAGAGGGTGGCTTGTTTGAACTCCGGACGTATCAGCTAAAACCTGGTACACTTCTTGAATGGGAGACGGCCTGGTATGTCTTATGTTTGTTAGTTCGTCCTGCACCGCCGCTCACTCCTATACGTGTAGGAGACGCGGAATAGAAGCTCGTCGCCAATTCGTCGCCCCAGTGGGAGCCTGGTTCTCTCAAATTGGACGGCTTCACCAAACCCACCATCTCTGGCAGTATCCGTGAGCATCACCTATCTCGCACAGCGGATCTGGCAATGACCGCGTTTCTTGTTACAGCGATCTGCAAGCCCGTAAGGACTTGAGGCAAAAGGCATGGCAGCTCGATGGGTGGGCTGAAACGGTTACAAAGGTGCGAAGTTACATCTTTTGCTGGTCGTGCGGAGGGCTGATGATCCATTAGACATCGAAACTGGCGGAAACGATGGACTCTTTCATACTCTCCCCCCTACAGTTCAGTCCTCTCAAGTGATTTTTATCTCGCCAAACCTGTATTTATGTATCTTCGTGGAATACCAGTTACTCTCACATACCATTCATCGGAAGCGGGAGGAGCGGGTCGAGACCAGGCCCTTAACGGGTTCGACTCACGTGCTCCACCAATAGATATTGCCGTCATTTCTCTCTCTCACTCTTATTCTCTTTCGTCTCTTCTTCCTTCTTTTTGACACTCGTCGCCCCAGCTCAGCACTGTTCTCATGGATCCACCACACGAATCTGATGGTTCTGACGCTGAACCTCCTCATGCAGAGGATTCTCAAGCATCGAGGAAAAGGAGCAGCCGAGGTGAGTAATACATAGATGTCTGGGCCAAGGGGAATGTCTCTGCTTATGCACAGTCAGCTTGTGACCAATGTCGGAAAACAAAAAGCAAATGCGAGAAATCTGGCGGTGAAGGGAAAAAGTGCAAAAGCTGCACTCAGGCGGGAACGCGTATGTTCGTATTGGGCTGGGTCGTTTACTGCCTGACACTTTCACCTCTTCAGCGTGTACCTTTCTGGGTAAGGAATATCATTATACATGCGCTGAAGACTCTTCAACCTCCTTCAATAGGTCCAAGTTACAAGCGCGGACCTCCGAAGGGCTATATCCATGCCATAGAACAGCGATGGCACCAAGTCGAGTCATTGCTCGGCGCTATACTGCAATGTCCGGATCCTAGAGTCAAGAGCGTCGTTGCGGACCTGAAGCAAGACGATCTCGCGCGGGAGATTCTGGACAGAGTTGATATGGGTCCATATGTCCGTGATTTTTCCTTGGCTTCTGTTTCCCGCTATTAAAGTTGCATGCAGGGACCTGCCGGCAGGCGGATGCAGACTGTTGGTTCGACACGGGAAGACTTCTTTGCATCGGTGCTGAAGAGCAATGAAATGTCCAACAGTCGAGATCCATCAAGGGCATTGCGACAGTCCCGTGTGTCCAGAGAGATAGTTTCTTCCAGTCAGGGCAAGTCCCCTGGTCCCGAGACCCTGTCATATCCACTGATTGCTTGGCAGATCACGGTCTTTCCGTAGTTCCGACCAAAGAATGGCAAGATAACCTGTCAAACAGGCTAACGACCTTTTCCTCGACTCCACAGTATCCGAAAGCCAGTGCATCGTATGCCAGCCACGATAGCGAACCACAGTATTGCCACACTGCACAGAAAAGGCGTCTCAACGCGCAACCCTCGACCTCCACAGGTCCGCCAGATTGGAGTAACATGTATACGATTGATCCAGCTGCGAGTGGTGAGGATCAATTCTCATGTCAAATGTTTGGATTAAGTTATTTAAAGCTGCTCAGATGACGAGGATTTCCGAGAGACCACCAACGAATTGGGACAATTATCGCTAGATGAACATCAAGAAGTACGCTTTCACGGAAAAGCTAGTGGTCTTCACTTACTTGGCAGGAGCCAACGTGCTGATGACAGGATTGAAGGCGGAATCTGGTATAGTTCCTCTGCTTTTCATCTCACCAGATAGTTGACCATGAATGCAGGCGTTTACCTATGGCGCGCGTCTGGCCTGCATCGAAGTTCGGCCTCCCTTCCACCTCAGCAGACGAGGTTGAAGTTCAACTTCCACCGCCCGAAGTACAAGATGCGTTGATCGACCTGTACTTTACGTACGTCCATGCGACGTTTCCCATCGTCTACAAATCTCGGTTCCTGTCGGAATATAACGAACGGTAAGCAGCGCTCTGCATTTACCGAAAAAGTTTGGCTGAGAAGTCTGTAGGAGAGTGGCGTGAGTGGCAGTATTCTTGCGAGCGACCAACGAACTCACGATGCGTTCAACTCGAAGTTCTATTGGATCTCCTTCGGCTGCGTCATCGTACTCGACTCCTCGACCAGAACCTACACAAGAGATCACGCCGCTGTTATTGCTTTCAGTGTTTGCTGTCGCTGCAAGATTCAAAGATGATGAGGAGCCGTTGCCCGCAAATGGTAAGATGTGGGAAGCTGGTTCCGGGTATGTCGAAACTGCGCGGAAAATTCTCTGTAAGCTTCTTCTGTCAGCCTTCCCATTCCTAGTTAACATATCACAGGTAATGTTCGACATTCACGGCCATCCGTTGTTCAATCTCTGATTCTTTTGGGGTATCGGGAGTTTGGGATCGGTACGATTTTCCGTGTTTTTGTTGGATGTAATCTGAGTTGTGAAAACAGGCTCCATGGAACAGGGTTGGCTGTTCATTGGTATGCAGCTTTATCTTATCTATGTACTGGATAAATAACCACTCGATTAGGAATGGGCATTCGTATGGTGTGTTTGTATCATTTAGGCTTTGACACCTGTCGCTAATATTCGACAGGCATATGACCTGGGCCTCAATTGTGACTCTTCCAAGTGGAAGATCCATGGTCGTGATCTCTTCTCTCCTGAGGAGAGCCAAACGCGACGTCAGATATGGTGGGCTTGCATGTTAGCAGACCGGTACGAGCAAGTTTCACTGTATTGTTTATTACCCTTGCTGATGGTTTTTTGGATAGATATGGATCTTTCTACATGGGTACATTCAATTACAATCCCTCTCCTTCCAGCTTACTGACGAACCTCACAGGGAGGCCTATCATGATTAAGGATGGCGACCACGACACACTGCTTCCAGACGTAGATCCTGTAAGGAGTTATTGATCTTTTCTATTTACTTCAATTCGTTTGACGCGTCGATTTAGGACGAGGATAGGACTCTATGGCAGCCGTTGCAACAGTTCGACAACACTCTTTACCATCCCGTACCAGGTCGGGTTATGAGTGCCTTTTGCGCTGCATCCAGACTATGTGAGGACCGGTTGATAGCCACTGGGATTGCTGACGTCTGATTTTTGGGGCGGAATTAGCCGTCATTATGGGCTCGATAATGACGAAGGTGTATCCGATACACCCACCAGTCGGCGAATCGCGGCAAGCGCTACTCTCCGATCTCGAAAGTCGGCTGGATCAATGGTATATCACCCTTCCTGAGCATTTGAGATATGATTCGGTCGGGAAACGGTTGGCGCCACCACCCGGGGTCCTATTTTTACATATTAGGTATTGGGGTGCAGTGCTTCTCCTATACAGGGCCTTGTGAGTGTTGTATTGCTCGACTTGGGATGATCCGTGCTATCGCTCACATAGATCCATACAGTATTCCCAATTGGAAGAGGTGTGTTTCTTCTGTTACTTGCCGACCTGCTATTAAAAATCCACCGTCGTAGACTCGACGACACGGTGCGCAAATCGAGTATAGGTTATCGAGCCTTTGACCTTGCTGGAGCCGCGGCATCGCATCTGAGCTCTATCGGTAAGCCACAATGGGATGGGCGATATACTGCCATGTTAACAATTCTTGTTGCAGTCACCGTGTACCGCGAAACCTTTTCGCTTAGGAGGGCGTCACCGTTTATGACTTCATATCTTTTGGGCACTGGGTGAGTTGAAATTACATTTGCTTATGTTCCGTGCCTGACCGTTTTAATATAGCATCATGCACATCCTCACATGTAAGTCCTTTCAGGGCCTCAGGGGCTGGGCATCTTTGACGCAATTGCAGTGACCTTGAGACCAGAAACTGTTGAAGCCTCGTTCGGATTGAAGCAGTGCATGGCAGCGCTTAAGGACTTGGAGGTACGTGCGCTGATCGGTGTTCCTTTTCATGCCAATACTCAATCACTCGTAGCTTGCCTGGCCCAGTGCCGCTAGAGCTTGGGAGTTGTTAAATGGCGTACATCTGGGGAATAACACCACAGCAACATACTGGGAAATTCCCTCAAGTCAGCAAGACCGTAGTAAGTCTAAGCGCGCTGCCGACGATGCCTTCGGCCAAAATCGACCCGCCGATTATGGCCAGCGGGAGGTGTACGGTTCACTGCCAAACGAACAGCCTCAAAATAATAATGCGAACGGCGTTCAAGACCTCAGTACGCGCCTCATGGCACACATGCTGGGCCTGGATATGCCTGGAGTTGTGCCCTCGACATCCTTTTTCCCTGGTTATGAATGGTGGCCTCGGACTAATCAAGGCTATCCCCAGCCGCCGCCACAACAAGCCACCCAGCAAGTTACCTTTTCTGGGCAAGGTTCTGATCATGATCTGTTAGGAAATGTGTCAGATCCTTCGATGGTGGCACCCGAGTTAGATTGGACCCTGCAATCCATGGCGCCGCCAGGTCCCCAAGTTCCACCAGCTATGAGCAATATCAATATCAATTATCCTTACGATTTCCAGCAATTTGGGACGTAGCGACTTTTGTGTTTTTTTTTTTCGGCCGGATTAATGTAATTCTAGACTATCTTTCCCATTCTAGTACTATTTCTGTATTTGTGCGTCCAGGTTTGACCTTAGATCTTGTTGTATAGACTGGAAAATAGAAACATGAAACGAATGGACTTGTACCCGAAACTCAGTCCCCATGGAATGTTTCTTGCTGCAGGATTCCCTGGGGTTTCGGGGGTGTTTGGGATGCGATGTGGTCATGTGTGTTTCGCGACTTCCTGTGAATGTTTTGGTTACGTAAGCAGATTCGATCAGCGTAATTTTGGACCCACAACTTGGTTCTCTCACCCAATTGTGAGTCGAGCGGTTGCTGCTATCTTCCCGTCGGCGAAAATGTCGAATCTTTCCAATATTCTGAACCCGGAGGGTCACCGCAATAAATCAGCCAAGTCAGTTTCATTTCCTTTGTTCTCTTCGTTGCCTTTTTTATCTAACCAATCACGGTCTCGCCGCGCAGCGCCCCCAATCCCGAAGAACCCACCGCGACCAGTAGTGAGGACAAAGAAAAACAAGTCGCCCCAATGCCACAAAGCAACTCGTATAAACCATACGAACACGAGCCGCACCCAGATTGCCCTGACACATTGGCGTGCCTGCCAGATACCGATGGCAGGCCGCAGCACACGCTCCCGGTCATCCTCCGATGCTCCATATTGGGCAGCCCACGAAAACGCTTGACGATTCGTGAAATATATCAGGCCATGGAGGAGAAGTACCCCTATTATAAAACCGCAGGTCCTACCTGGAAAGTGAGTCCTAATCTCTTTGACGCGTTTCTTTATCTCATTCTGGCAGCAATCTGTCCGGCATCATCTTTCCCTAAACCGACTTTTCGAGCGCCAACCGCGACCTGTGACAGATCCAGGATTCGGGTCGTACTGGACTGTTAACCTTTCGGCCCCGCCTGGAACCAAGCGACCTCGAAAGCGGGGGAGGAACAACAAGGATGCTCGAGCCGGTTCGGAGGAACAGGGCTCGACCAGGTCTTCCGCCCATGATGGGGCGCCCATCGCGTCCACATCTGCGAGCCCGGCGAAAGACGGCGCTTCACAGGCATCGAAGAGGCGGGGCAGACCTAGGAAGGCGTCGACAGCTACGCAAAACAGAGACATTACCCCTATGTCGTCCTCGCATGTTGGCGACGACGAAGACGGGGATCACGAGATGGCAGATGACGATGCACCTCCTGACTCGGATGAGGAGTGCAACAGCAGAGACGGCGTTCTTAAACCGTCTCCCTTTGACCGTCGAGAATCATTAGGCGCACTCAGCCTTTCATACGATCCTGGTCACTCATATAACGGCTTGCCGCCTCGGAACCACCAAGGAGCGGATACACCTGAAGCGACGATTGAGCGCTTGCAGGAGGAAATTGGAGATCTGAAACGGCAGTGGTCTGTGGCTGTATCGAACTCTCTGCGGCTTGGGGAGCAGCTGGCCCAAGCGCAAACCGAAGTTTCACGTCAACGAAATGTCATACAAGACCTTCAAGAAGCCTTGGAAGACGAACAATCGAGGAGGCGTGAGGCGGAGAGGATCGCCAACGAAGAAGTGAAACGAAGACATCACGTAGAAGAATCGTTCGGCGCTGGGGTGTCGACGCGCCCCCAAGTCTAGAGGGGCGCCGGTCTCCTCCGGGGTTCTACTTCTGTTCTACTTCTGTTTTTCTTGTCCTTCTCATGATCGCCGACGGCCTTGGACTTTTTCCGTAATTATGAACAGATTCTTTTATTTTCAGTATGTGCACTTTATCCACGTCCCCTTCACACTCATAGACATGTCCTGCGCACCATTCCTCATTGTACAAAAACCACACAATGGACCATAGAACTCTTTGCCGAGTTACGGCTTGCATTCACTTATGTATTTCCTACATATGAGCAACACCACTTTGTATCCTTCAGGTTTTACTTAGGCATCGCTGGATTCCGTACGCGCTTCGCATATCGCGGAATACTCGGCTTGTCCATCATTGGGGACCCTGATTTTCCTATGCACCCGTTCGGAGATATGTTGATTCAGCCTCGGACCTTGTGGGCCCCCGCCTGGAGAACGAACGCCTATCCTCGACTGCTGTAGCTAGTGCTCTGTTATCCTTCTATTGTGACAAGCTCCTATGCACACTCGCCTTTGAGTAGAGTATAGATCTGATTGCCAATTAGAGGATATCCGACTCGGAAGTGCTATATTATGTCAGACGCATTCCGCCAGTTTGAGAGGCGCCTGCTCACCGCTGAGATAAACGACAGGTGACATCTGTCGTATACAGATATCTTGGCTCAATGAGTGCTCCAGGCTGCAACCGTCTCCTCTCCATTTCCTAGTTTCTTCGATTTGAGGACATTGATTGGTCAACCGCGCTCTTGAAGTTTCCTCGAGACATCTCCTTAGTAACTCTAAATATCTGTGCTAAACGCGACAGCGAAATTTACCTGATTATTTTTGCGCGNTTTTCGCATCCTCTCGCCCACTTGTAGACTCAAAACACGCCTGGCATGCTTGGACCACTGGAATCTTGGCCTGGAGTAGTTGCAATTATGGCTCGTGCTGTATCGTTGGGAGAATCAAAGATCGCCAGGAGGTACCCTCTCAGTAATTCACGACCAAAAACAGATGTCAGGTTGCACCATGGCAACTTGTCGCTTTCCAAGTCTTTGTGGGCGTTTGGGTGTCCGCCCCTGTTGGCGGCCGGGGGGCTCCGGGG
>JANBPK010001695.1:0-15689 GCA_027579435.1 Candolleomyces eurysporus
TTTTCGCCCGACATTTGGGGGAGAGAAGTAGAATGACACGTCTTGCATCCACCTTGGCGACCCAACTTTCGGATGCAATTCCTGACATGCGGGCGTCAATTGATGCTACTCTCAAAGGAGAGCCCGACCTCCTTAGTCCTTTTGTTTCCGTTACCATGCAGATGCAACGCTTAGTGTACGACCCCGTCAAGGCAGCCACCAAAAGGGTTAACCTAATCAAGTCTTTTGCGAAGACTTCATACGTGATTGTTCTCGACGCCATCGACGAATGCGAGGCTTGGGAACAAGTTGTGGACTTCCTCGACCAGGCGGTGAAGATCTTCAAGGAAAATCCAGGCTTACCACTACGATTCCTCATCACTGGTCGGATTGAGGATCACCTGCAACTACGTGTGGACGCCAATCGAATACAAACCATCGACCTCGCTCAGAATACAACCAAGGAGGATCTCACTCTTTACATACAATCCCTATTCGGAACGCCAAACTGGCCTTCCCCGACGGAGCTGAATTCACTTGCAGAGAAATCCAAAGGCTCATTCGCCGCCGCCAAGGGACTCGTTGGTTTTATTCAAGGTGCCCTGATCAATTTTGATGACCTCACACCCGCCCAACGCCTCCAGTTAGTTCTGGGCACAGACAGCCAGAACTTGAATACATTCTACGCTCGTATTTTCGTAGACTCCCAGGAACTCCCTTACTTCATGGATGTCCTTTCCGCCATCGCTCTGCTCAAAACCCCACTCTCCATTCCCGCGATCTCACACTTCCTAGGGATTTTTGAGTACGAAGTAATCACCGTTCTCTCGTCCATCCCAACCCTTGTGACAATTCCGGGACGAAACAATGCCCCGATAACGTTTTCCCATGAATCGCTGCGAGAGTTCCTTCTTGACGAGCAGCGATCTGGCCCCTTCCATGTCCGAACAGACGTCCTCAAAGAAATGGCCTACAAGTTCCTCGATGTCGCACTCGTACATTACGAAAACCTTTCAGAAATACAGTGGATGTTGCCTCTGGACGAGTCGATTCCCGAGGCGATCATTCAGTGGCCCAAAAATCTCGACCTCATCCTGGAAACAGATCCTTCCTTCGACCTGAGCGGATTCGACAGCCGATACCGCCAAATTCTAACAAGAATGCAGATTATGCCCCATTTCTTCAACGTCATCGCGATTATTGCGTTGTCCGACAACCCCGTCCTCTTTGGCGACATTCTTTCGATACTTCAACTCGACGTGGAGGATGTATCCCTCATCATCTATGGCCTCACGCCAATCTTGCGGCGTGGGCCCGGGCAGAAGAAATTCTCCGAAACGATATCCCTCGCTGATCAATGTCAATTCCGTCACCAGTCCATACGTGACTTCCTTCTCGATCCTTTCAGGGCAGAAGACCTTCATATTTCTCCAACCCACTATACCCACATCGCGCAAAGACACCTCAGCATTATGTTTGGCCTCCCTCACACGTTCGTCACCGCCAAACCTTTCTTTGTGGATTGGCCGAAGTACCTGGCCCTTGCCGTGCAGCATGATCCGCTTTTCGACCGGGAAGTGCTGCAAGAGCCATACGACCCCGTTGCCCCAATGCGACGGGCGATTGAATCATTGCGAGGATGGCGCACTGCGTTTACCGTCGAATTGAAAGCGGATGAATTGGCCTCAATGCTGGCTAATGTGGAGCTTGCTATTCATGCGATCGAAATGAGGGTACGCGAACAGATACCTCTCCGATGGATAAGCTGGCTCACAAGGCACTACAGATTCCGCGGTCCTTTGAAAATCTCGAGAACCTTATCACTGTTACCAATGGGGTGGAAAGGAGCTGTAACGTACGTAACCTTTGGGCCAGAGCATCAGGCTGACGCTGACGCTTCCTTTTCTACGCTGCCTCTTCAGGTCATTATGAGCCGAAACACCGTGTCAATCATTGACATCCTAGACGTACGCATACTGACCTGGTTTCTTTACTGATACTCAACTAACCGCTGCTACTCTCAGGGTTTCCGAAAGATTCTATCGGATTCAACAATCTCTTCAAGGTTGTGCATGAAGAGAGGTTGCTGTGTTGGCATCCAAGTGGAAAGACACTTCAAGGTGGGGGGCTCCAACAGATTTGTGATGAGCCTTTACCAGTATCCAACGGAGCTCTCTGTTACTCCTGCCTAGGATGTCGTTGCGGTTTTCTGATTGATCTACACATTTATGTTTTATATCTTCGAGGGGAAGCTCGCTAGGGTATATATTTATGTAACACCCTTTTATTCTCGGCAAAACTCGACAAAACGTTCCGCCCAAGTGTACCGATTGAGTTTGGTCTGAGGGAAGTTCAGTCGCAGGCTGGCGTAGTCGGATTAAGAGGGGACCTACATATATATACCAACTCTCGTCGGGGAATTCTGGCAGTGCGTCTGGCGAACTTCCTAAAGGTACTCTCAGCCGCTGTGAGGCCGTGAAGTGAGTCGATGAGGATAAAGTCAAGAAGTAGAAACGTACATGAGGGACAATGGAATGCTTCTCTCTCAACTGAAGCTTCGTTTTCTTGAGGATGTCTGCTAAATTTTGCTTTCTCAAGTACGCCGAGAATGGTTTCCAATTATCATATACAGCATCTAAGCCCTGCATTGTTTCAGACATCCACTTGAGCTTCTTCATGATGGCCAGGTTGGGCGAACCAGACTTTGAACGTTGAGACAGCAGCTGCTTTAGCTTCGTGAAGGACTGTCAATCAACACGGCAGCAAAGGAGAAGTATTATCGAGGTGCTCACCCTCTCATCCCGCTTCGTGATGAGTGCCGTGCAGTCTGTTAGCACCTTGGGTCCCGCACTCTGTGTCGGGCGCCCATCCTCCTCCGACACAAACCAGTTCATAAAGTATCCAACGATAGTTGCAAAGCGACTATCTGACAACAGAGGTGCCCAGGCTGTTAGGACGGGTTCCATTCCAACGTAGTTTGCATCCAGGATATTTGACACCTGAACGCGGTCGAAGCGGATGGTAGATGGTAGGATGSYTGATGGCATTATGCCAGAGCTGATGGATTTTGCAAGCTTACAAGCTTCGGTAGAAAATAGATGGAAAGCGATGGAGAACCTGCGAAGTCGATTGGCGAACATACGAAGTTGTTCGGTTAAGTAAAAGTAGAGGCAGCCGTATATGTCTTCTGGCTGTGCTCCATGTGCYTTTCCGGCCTGTATAACATCRCGAATACTNAAGGWSTNGTATMAGTMTAYTGACAACGAGASCAGARAACGAACGACACRTACTCCCARCCATKGAGAGGGTCTGAGAAGTCATTTTGGAGCCATTGTCCGTCTGCAGAAAACAGAGATWGATTTGGTGTATTGAAGTGGGAGTTGAGAGCACCGAATGGCAACAGAATCCCGAAAGAACGAAACTCCTGCAGAGCGACTCGGTGGGACGGTTTGACTGTTGCGAAAATACGATCTCTGTAGTCTCGCCGTTCTGGCGCGCTCATGACACGGCTATATTCTCGTTGGGCATCGTCGACTGAGAAGGTGAGGCTGGGATTCACCAGATCTCCGAGAAGAGATTTGCACGAATCTGGATAGAACCAGGAGATACGTCCTCTTTCTCCGAAGGATGTGGTCGCTGAGTCTCCATCAGGCATGGTTGTAATCAAAGGGATGGTGATCTGCGTTTTGTATTCCATGGGAATGAATACGGAATACCAGAAATGCAATGCAACATCAGCCGCCAGGTTTTCGTCGGGCAAAGTTCCAAGGACAAGAAGCAAGAGCAGGTTGCGACAAGCGATAAACTTTGTGCCATCGTTTATCACAATGTTTAGGTTTCCACTGAAATCAGGAGGAAGGCTATTGATGGTTTTGACGACATGCCGCAAGTCGCCAGAAGCTAGGCATGAAACTCAGTGCTCAATGGCCAATTGCGTAATGGAAAGCCGAAACTTACTCACCGGCGAACGCAACGGTCAAGTCTTTAGTGGAATCATTTTCGTTCGCCCCGAGGTTGACGACGTCTTGCGCTGGTACATTTCCCCATCTATTGGAATGGCCAATGAGTCTCGACGATGTAAACATGGGGTTAATCGTACAATGCCAAACCCTGCTCAGCCGCCATCCGTCTCAGATTATCCTTTGGATGTTGATTACTGATGGTTATGGGTTCACGATTCTCCTTTACCCAGGATGGCATCCAATCTTCGCTTCTCAGAGGGTTCTTACAGTCTTTGTAGTTTAGAAGTCAGAGAGGAGATGGGAAACGGGACCGTGAGCCACTTACCTTGCTTGTGCACCTTCCAATGAGCTTTTTGACACTCCTAGAATCACTATGAGCCGAAAGTCGTTTGTAACTGGCAAGGCAACGCACTTTGGAACAGTAAGAAACAAGCCTGCAAGCACCACACATCATCTTCCCCGGTTTTCCACAGCACGCTTCCAGGGCAGGTTGAACATGAGCGCATGGCAGCACCTCCAGGGGTGAAAACGAGGGTTTTGCCATTTCCACCAGCTTCAGAAACTCCAGCTTGCGGGTGGCGGGTTCTAAGGAATCGATCTCCTCCATCGTTGAAAGCAAGGCATCAGCCCCCTTGGCATCGAAACTTGAGCGTGGAAGGCTCCCTAGCATCGCGCTCTTTCAGTGGTGGTCAGGGGCCTTCTTGACCTTGAATCCAACTGACGCTCGGAATCAAAGGAAGGAAAGCTGGGGGATCAAGAAGGATCAAACATTCCAATTTAAATAGGGTTCTAGCACCTTCCTCGTGGGGCCAAACTTCCAAGAACGATTGAACCAAAATTGGTGCAATATCATAGCATACACGCCGCTGTCACTGCAAGCTGTGTCTTTCCTATTAAGTTGCCGTGAACAACTGGCCGATCCATGCGAAGAGTGCATCCAAAAAGATATGGATGATTCGCCGTAAGGTCATGTACAAAATTGGTAGACAAACGCCACAGACGGATAACTTTCAAGCCATAGAGGACAGGAATATAGCAAGAGAAATACGACAAGAGAGCACTTTGTTACTCGACAAAACGTTCCACCCAAGTGTATTCGTTGAGGTTTGTCTGGGAAAATCGAAGATCAGCTTCAAACTCGATGCGATATTGACAGACCACATAGATAATTGTACCAGCTGTCGTTATCTGGAAACTCTGAGAGGGCGTCTGATGGGCTTTGTAGAGGTACCCTCAGTCGCTAATGGTCAAATTCAGTAGAAGCGATCATTCCAGAAGGTTCTATGCTTTCCCTTTAGTTCAGCTAGTGGTTGTTTCAACACCTTCGAATTTAATGTCTTGTGTGTTATCCGTTGTCTCCCGTGGTAGTTGCCGGAAGGGCGTTTGCGACCCCGGCACCACTCAACGCTCGTGCTTGGTAGGTAGGAGGACATTTGCTCAGTCTATTGGCCAGTAGGGAGGGTCAAGGCACAAGGCCGGGCTTGGGTGTTGCGTATGGTCAAAGCCACGGTCGGGGATGCCTGTCCGCGCTTGGACATGGCTGCACCCGTATCTTGGGTTGCTTTGCTTCTACGGTTCTCTGCATATATATATCCGGCGTGGTTCCTGTACTTTCAGCCGATCATCGAATCACCAACTCCCTTCCGATTTGTCTACCAGAGCATCAACATCGACATTTCTCATCCAGAGACCAGCCACTAAAATGCCTCATCAGCACGACCCAAAGGTTCCTCTTCCCCCCGACGCTGTCACCTTATTCAATAAAAAAATGCTCTCCATCAACCCCGGCTTGGGATTTAATAACGGCGTTCCCCTCAGCCAATTGCAAGTCAACCAGAAGCTCCTCAACTTATACCTTTCTCAGGTCGCGCAGGACCAAATGCTTCTACAAGTCCGCGCTTGGGCCCAGGCCGAAGCAAACAGGCTCTGGGATCTCTATCGTCAGACGTTATCCGTCTCCGATCCCTGCCCAACCCATTGCACGCTCACCAATGCTAGCTGGGAGTTCTACCTCGAGGCGGCTCGAGTGCTGTNCCCCCCCAAGATGGTTCAATGATTTGGAGAACAAGGTTCTTTTACGGGATATGTGGCACGCACTCTCCGATAATGAGAAGGTCTTTTTTAGCATGAGAGGTGAGCGGTGGAATTATATTGTAAGGTGCAGCTCAAGTACCGGCGGAGCGGCCGACTGGAAAAAGAGAGAATTGGGCGAGTTGTTTAGCTTCTTGCCGATTAGCCAGTGGTCCATTGGTATATTGGCTCCAGGTAGTGTGGACTACTCGACCTTTTAGGCTGGCAGCCGTACGCCACTCGCCCGGACGTCGAGGTCTCTATGACTTCGAAGGTCTCTCTTCTTATATTGTTTAGTCTCTTCTCAAATTTTTTTGTATTGTTATCACTGCCTTGATATGGTTCTACCGAAACTGCTTGTCCGTAACAACCTATTGTCCAATGAAGAAAATTACGTGACGAGTATGGTCCATGTCCCATTGGTACACTGAGAGCGCACAGAGAATGGAAAGCCGATTGGCACATCAAGGGAAGTGCTAAGGACAACGAATCTCGCTCCTAGTGCACCGTTTCCACAAAAAAGCTAGAGCCAAACCAGCTAAAAAACACCAAGAACACCCACTAAAAAAATCAGGGCAGTCAGTCATTAGAGTGCACTAAGCATCTTTCTGGCACCTTCCTCGCGGGGTCAAACTTCCAAACACGAGTGAACCAAAACTGGTGCAATACTATACGATACACGTTGCTGTTATTGCAAGCTGTGTCTTTTCTAGGAGGTTGCCGTGATTGAATCGCTGATCCATACGAAGGGTGCACCCAAAAAGATATGACATATTCACCGTAAGGTCATGTACAAATTCGTAGAAAAACGCTACAGGCTAATTTTCAAGGCGTAGAGGACAGGAATGTAGCAGAGAAAAACACGACAAGAGAGCACTTTGCTACTCGCGAGAAAACTCAACAAAACGTTCCACCCAAGTGTATTTGTTGAGGTTAGTCTAAGAAAATCGAAGATCAGCTTGGAACTCGATGCGATATTGACAGATCACATACATAATTGTACCAGCTGTCATCATCCTGAAACTCGGGTAGGGCGTCTGGTGGGCTTTGTAGAGGCACCCTCAGTCGCTAACGGTCAAATTCAGTAAAAATGATCACTCCGAAAGTAGAAGGGAACAACTTACGCGAGATACGATTGTATGATTCTCTTTCAACCGGAGTTTCGTTTTCTTAAGGATGCGCGATAAGCCTTGCTTGTTCAGATAAGTCGAGAAAGGCGTAGAGTTGTCATAGACAGCGGCGAGAGCCTGCACTGTCATAACCGTCACCAGCATCTGCGCAACAGTGGCGATGTCTGTCATAGGGTTCCCGCTAGGCTTGCTTGCGAGCAATCTATTTGCCTACAAGAGAGTATAAGTCGATGTGCCTCGCATTCAATGTTGCTGCTCACCTTTTCGTCCCGATCCACGACACGCGTAATACAATCATCTACGATCTCCTCTTCGCAGTTCTTCGGGTCCCCATCCTTCTCTAGGAGGGACCAGTTCATAAAGTAGCCGACAATGGTGGCGAACGGATTGTCTGAAAGTAGAGGACCCCAAGTGATGAGGACAGCATTCATGCCAACGTACTGTGCATCCAAGATATTCGAAACTTCGATTCGGTCGAACCGCACAATTGGGGGAAGGTCCAGTTCGGTCAATCGACCAGACTTAATGGCGCAAGCGAGCCCACAAGCTTCCGTGGAATATAGCTTGAAGGAAATGGAAAGTTCGCGAAGTCGTTTGGCAAACGTACGAAGTTGTTCTGTTAAGTAGAAGTAGAGGCAGCCGTATATGTCTTCAGGGCGAGCTCCGTGAGCCTTTCCAGCTGCGATAACGGCGCTAATGCTGTAGTTGTGTCAGTGTATATGATCGTGCGGGTTCAAAGAATGGAAGTCACGTACTCCCAGCCTTCAAGGGGATCGGAGGAATCGTCTTGAAGCCACCGACCATTTAGTGAGAATAACGATACGTTCGGGGTGTCGAAGTGGAAGTTAGGAGCGCCAAAGGGCAAGACAATACCGGAACGACGATATTCCTGAACGGCGACTCGATGGGATGGCCTCAGCCTGGCATACATCCTATCCCTATAGTCCCGTCGAGAATGCGCGCCTTGAACTCTCCTGTATTCGATCTGGGCATCGAGAGCAGAGAGCTTCGAAACTTTGGCGTCGGGAGCTAGGTTCACCAAGTACGCGTCTGCTTCGGGAGGGTAAAACCAGGACACCGTTGACCGTCTCCCGACGGGTACGCTGGTCGAATCGTCACAAGATTTGTCCAAGGCTGCAGCTATTGCTAGACCGACTTGCACCCTGTATTCCTTGGGAAGAAACACGGAGTACCACAGATGCAAGGCAACGTCCGCAGCCAAGGCTTCATCAGGAATCGTTCCCAGGATTAAAAGCAGGGCGAGGTTACGACAGGCGATAGGAGTTGTGACATCGTTCAGCAAGATGGTCAAATTCCCGGAAAAGTTGGAGGGGAGACTATTGATAGTTTTGACGACGTGTCGCATGTCACCAGACGCTGTGTGCGAGGTTCGATATCAGACCGAGTGGCGCTAAGAAAAATAAAAGCAACGTTTCCGCACCGACAAACGCGATACTCAGATCTTTGGTAGCGTCGTTCTCGTTGGTACCGAGGTTGATGACATCCATAGCGGGTACGTTGCCCCATCTACTCGATGATGCCATTTGAATAGTTTCGTAGAAAAGATAGGTTTGCGAAAACTCACAAGGCGCATCCCCTGTCGAACTCTCCGGTTAACCTGCGATAGAAAGCATCTTCCGGAGTTTCGTCCCTCATGAAAATAGGGAGACGGTCCTCCCACACCCATGAGGGTAACCAATCCTCACTCTTGATAGGGCTCTTGCAGTCTTGACGGTGAGGAGTCAGATAGGGAGAGAAGGAACCGAAAGGGAGGCGCACCTCGCTTATGCAGCTTCCAGTGATCCTTCTGGCAGTCCTAGAAATCGGAGGTAAGCCACAATCGACGAGTATCAAGTGGTGAATGTCGTACCTTGGAGCAATAAGAAACGAGCTTGCAATCACTGCAAGCCATCTTGCCGAGTCCGTCGCACGCTGAGCGAAGCTTGGGCTGAACGTTGGCACATGGCAGCGCCTCAATGGGAGGGAACGCTGGTTTCTCTGCCCGCATCAATGCTACATAGGCGCGTTCACGAGTGACCGGATCTGGAGAATNGGGTCTGCATCGAAAGGATCAGCTTGAGCGCGGTATCGCGGTGGGGTCCGGAGTCAACGCAACGAGGATTGCTTTGCCGAGGCATGTCGCTCTATGGCCGCGTTAGAGGCTTTCTTTGCTTTGAATTTGAGAGGACGCCCGGATTCAAAGAGAAGAAAGCAAGGTTAACGTTCTGAAAATTCCATCGTCAGTTTATATCGACTCATAGCGGTCCTTCTTTGTGGGATCAGACTGCGGCAGGCGTCTCTGGCTCATGGTCATCATGAGTTCTCCCGCTCTGCGGAAAGTTAAATCGACACTGCAGCAACCTGTCGTCAGCGGATATACACAGAGTCCTAGAAAATTGGGCGTACTTCAAACAAGATAACTTCGTACGGCTGTTCTTTCAGCTAAAAGATACAAGACCACATTTGATGTTCGTGGACAAAAAGGATCTGGCTTCAAAAAAAAGCGAATAATTTTCGAATGATAATCAAATAGACTTTAAAGCTTTACGAGTTGGGTTCCTACCCGTTTATCTCTTTTTTTTACCTTACGCATGTGGATGAAAACATTCCTTGCTTTCGCCTTGCTACCTCGCTGCGAGAAAAAAGAGCTTGTCCATCGTTCAGTCAGCAGGGAAAAAAGACATAATCCATCATGCATTTACTGCATTTACTCTTGAGAGACGAGTTAAAATGCGAGCTTTGAGCTTACTGACACTACATGGCCGTTTGTAAAGAAAGTGCAAACATGAACACCAACGGCTATCAAACCAATTCCCACGATCTAGAAGCCGTAGACAATCAACGCCAAATACGAGCTCGCCGTGCTCCACGTTCCACACGGGGTTAACAACGATGATGGCGAGCTCACAGGCTCTCCTTCTGCACCATGGTCCTCGTCCTCGTCATTGGAGACCTCCACATTCCCCACCGCATCCATGATCTACCTCTGAAATTCAAGAAGCTGCTGGTGCCAGGGAAAATCCAGCAAATTCTATGCACTGGCAACGTCTGCGACAAGGAAACCTATGAATACCTGCGAACCATATCGCCCGACGTCCACGTCGTGAAAGGCGACTACGACGAGTCAGGGTTCCCGCTATCTGTCACGGTGCCGCACAACCCTATCAAGATTGGGGTCATCCATGGGCATCAGAGTGTACCGAACGGCGATCTGGACGCCTTGTCTGCGATTGCGAGGCAGATGGACGTCGACGTGCTGATTTCAGGGCATACGCACATGTGAGTCACCGTTTATAGTCTTGAGCTTGTGCTTATAGGTATCGCCCAGATTCCAAGCTCTCGAGTACGAGAATCGCTTTTTCGTGAATCCAGGGTCGGCTACAGGCGCCTGGACAGGGGCATTCGTCGGGTATGTCGCCTAGTTACCTCCTGGTTCTCGTTCTCGTTCTCAAGCATTGTAGGGAACCGACACCTTCTTTTGCGCTCATGGACATCCAAGGATCGGTGGTGGTGACCTATGTGTACCAACTTATCGAAGGCGAGGTCCGTGTCGAGAAGATCGAGTGGAGAAAGGAGCCAGAAGTCGTATCCAACGCCCCAAGGAGTACCGTCATGCCCCAACGCATCCCAAGCCCCACACCGGCGAACAACGAGAACGGGTGGTAGCCTAACAATGTATACCATGTCTGGGGACCCCAATCATAATCATGCTTTCCGTAGCTTCGGGAGTCCTGAAATGTATATCCGTCATTGGGCTACACGGTGGGCTTCTTCGTGCACTCCAATAGAAGTCCTGACCAAACAGCGCCCATGATATGCGAGAATTCATATACTCACCCTGGTACCCGTGATCGGGCTACAGGCCAGGCAGCTTGCCTCGGCTCAGTACTCATTTGCCTGCGATAGCGACAGCAATTGGCCGAGCACGGAAATGCCGTTACCCTCAAGGTCAGTTGGTCAGATCTCCAGTCTTCGAGCACTTCAATGACTCTTTACGAAGCGTTTTACAGAGCCAATGCCCTCATTTCGAAGTCCGGCGTTGATAGTGAATGTCAAACCCCACGCCGAACGGAGTAAGGCCATGCATTGCTCGTAATCTCGAACTCTTAACTCTCTGGAAACGGCAAGGTAGACGTCATCTCGTCCCCGAGCTGTTCGGCAGGTTAGACACTTTGTAATCCCCAGAACTCGTATATATTTCTAGGCCTCTGTGGATTTCTGAGACATTGAGTATCATCTTACTCTCTATAACCTCCCTCACACGAAATGCCCGGAACCTTTACTCACACTTTTGACACCCCTACTTTCAAGGGAACGTCTACCATTAACACCGGGTATGTGCCCACCAGATCGCTGGTACGTCGATGCTGATATTTTCACAGGTTGTTCATCGGTGGTCAATGGGTTGACCCAGTCGAAAGCCAATTCATTGAGTAGGTTGGCTTGTTTCGTCGTGGTTCTAGTTCTGAATACCTGTATCTTTGCAAGCGTCATCAATCCAGGTGAAGGACTTGCCGTGTCTAAGTAGGATTGGGGCTCATACCCTCGGTTTGTAGCCACTGGCAAGGTCATCACCAAGGTCGCTGGAGGGAGCAAAGCTGATGTCGACAAAGCGGTAGAGGCTGCGAAAACGGTTAGTCAGGATCCACTCGCGACGGACGAACGGCATCTGACGTCTCTTAGGCTTACAAGACGGCGTGGGGATTCAAGGTCCACGGTCGCGTTCGTGGCCAGCTCTTATCCAAGCTCGCAGATCTGATTGAGCAGAATTTGGACGAGTTTGCTGCGTTAGAAAGTCTCAATACCGGTACGTAAACCCATACTTCCTGAGAACCTAATCTTATCGGCGAAATAGGCAAAGTCTTGTCGAATGCAAAGAATGTTGACATTGGGGGCTCGATTCAAGTGCTCAGGTACTATGCGGGATGGGCTGACAAGATTCAAGGCAAGACTATCCAGGTAAGTCAAATGGTGCACGTTGACAGGCATACGTCTGACTCCATTGATTAGACGGATGAAAACAAGCTCGCTTATACACGAAGCGAGCCGTATGGTGTTGTGGTAGGTAGCATAATGCTTCGAGTACCGCATCGCGCTCACCAGTTGAAAGGGCCAAATTATCCCATGGAATTTCCCAATGGTGCGTCCGTATTTGAGTCACGTTGAGCTCTTTTGATCGTTCTTCAGTCGATGTTGTCCTGGAAGATTGCACCTGCGATTGCAACGGGCAACACTATCGTCCTCAAGGTGGGTGCACTAGATAACCTTCACATTGCCGTCGCGCTAATTTCCGAATAGCCGTCCGAAATCACGCCTCTCACAGCGCTTAGGTTCGCCTCTCTGATTAATGAAGCGGGATTCCCACCAGGTGTTATCAATATCGTGAATGGATATGGTACATTCCGCTGTTGTCCTCCATCTCGTACAGTGAGACTGATTCGGGAGTAGGGTCCACCGTCGGACAAGCTATCTCTGAACACCATGGTATCGAAAAGGTCGCGTTCACTGGAAGCACGCTGACGGGACGCAGAATCTTGAAGGCCGCCGCCGATTCCAATCTCAAGGACGTGACATTGGAGCTCGGAGGAAAGAGTCCTACCATCATTTTCGACGACGCTGACGTCGAGCAGGCCCTCAAGTGGGCTGTTGGCGGGCTGTTGTGAGTACTCGTAAACTTCGTCTACAGCGGCCTTGATCCTTAAGCGATACCAAAGCTTCAATATGGGCCAGATGTGCACCGCAGGGTCTAGGGTATTTGTTCAGGAAGGCGTGTACGACAAGTTCCTGGAACATTTCACCGCCGCTGCCAAATCTATGGGCGAAAGCGCTGGGGACCCATTCGCTCCGGGTACCGCGCATGGCCCACAAATTTCGCAAACTCAATTCGACGTACGTGATCACTTGTGTGTCCTAGTGACTATTTGTGTGCACAAGTGACCTGATCTCAACTCTGGGCTGTTCTAGCGCGTCATGGCTTACATTGACTCTGGGAAGCAAGATGGCGCCAAGGTTCATATCGGCGGAGTGCGGCATGGCGATGAAGGCTACTTCATCAAGCCCACTGTGTTCACTGGCGTTCGGCCGGACATGAAGATCGTTCGCGAGGAGATCTTTGGGCCTGTCGGTGTCGTCATCAAGTTCAAGACTGAAGAAGGTTAGTTCGCCTTCCTCTCCCTAAGGGTATTTACTAACTCATCTGTTTCATAAGAGGTCATACAGCTCGCAAACGACACTATCTACGGGCTCGCAAGCCATATCTTTACCGAGAACACGAGCCGTGCTCTTAGGGTGGCGCATGCCATCGAATCTGGGAGTGTTTGGGTAAGCTTCGGATCTCTCCCGATTTTTGAGTTGGACGACCTTTTGGAGCTTCACTGATCAAAATGCGGTAGGTGAACTGTGCCAATTCATTTGAAGTAGGCGTTCCATTCGGAGGGTACAAACAATCGGGGATTGGTCGGGAATTGGGTGAATGGGCTTTGGAAACGTGCGTTCATCCCTTTTACAACCGTCTTCACACTCTTTGCCCAAACTGAACCGTTATCTTTGATAGATACACGCAGACTAAGGCGGTTCACGTTAATATCGGGGTGAAACTTTGAAGGGGGCAATTTCCGAGGGAATGGTTCTTCGCCGTACCGCGTGGTATAGTCTAAAACAATGTGATCATTACCGGACAAGCTTTTTACTTTGGAGACTTGCGAGCTGAGGTTCCCCCAACTGATCTCATTGGTGCGTTACTGGATGCGTTCGGAAAGTCGACCGCATGGTTTGGCCCTTTAGTCACGTACGACTAGAGAGGCAAGGGAAGTTCTATACGATCCATCCGCAGCTGGTACCTGATTATTATGCTCCATTCACAGGAGGCATTGTCGGATGGCAATTGTAAGAACGGTGCGGTTCATTTGACGCCCACAACTCGTGGTTTTTCACGAGGGCCAGACACACACCCTGAACTCAATTTCCACGAGGGACGTAAAAATATGTGTCGGATGAGTCTTGTAGAGTTCATCCATTCTTGCTTTCCCCCTTCTTGAGTCCATGCACGGAGACGCACGGAGACGCACGGAGACTCCAAGAAGAGAAACACCCCATCCCATCGACCACGACAACAGCGACAAGAGAAGATGGACGACGTACGGGTTTGGGAGGTTCACCCATTGATCAGATTACCCTTTCACATAAACGAATGCCAGCAATGCGAGGAGTATCGCAATCATGTAATTGCGATGGACAAAGAGAACGGCAACAGGGTAGCCGAAGACATGGCAAGGTTATGGGGAATACCCGGATTTGGGGATCTGAGGAAGGAGAACGAGAGGTTGCGAGAGGAGCGCAACAACGCGTGGGCAGAGAACGAGGAACTGAAGAGACAAGTAGATAAATTGAGGAATGCAGAAAGGGAGAGAGGTAGGTCTCCCCTGGAGTCTAGAGCGGCATTTAGCATTTTCAAAAAGGAAGATAAGTGCGCATGGCCAGGCCCGACGGGAGCCAAATCGGCCAGCTCCCCAAGTGACGGGATTATCACTCAAAGTCTTCCAGGTACTGTTTTGTAATCGGTTTACCTGTAAAATGCCATTCAAACTAACCAACAAACTCCACCGCCTTTCCACTAGTCCCCACTCGTCGTGTGGGAAGAGGCGACATCGTTGGCTTCGGCCTCAATGGTGTTACCATCCTCCGCACCAGCCTCATGCCCCATACCACCAAACTTGCAGTGGCAGACTTTGCTTACAACGCCGGGGGCTGGGGGAGTGACCGACATGTCCGTCTCGTTGGCGATACGACAGGCGATGGTCTTGCCGACATCATAGGATTCGGCGATTCCGGTGTCCTCGTCTCTCGTAACAATGAAGACTACTTCTCTCCCTCTACCCTCGTACTAGGAGACTTCGGCTTGACAGAGGGGTGGAGTGTCAGCAACCACGTCCGCTACGTCTCAGATCTGCGCAACAAGGGGTACGTTGACATCATCGGGTTCGGCAATGGGGGTGTCCTTGTCTCGCTCAATAACGGGGACGGGACCTACGCACCAACGCGTTGCGTCCTCAACGACTTTGGGTTCCTCGCTGGAGGCTGGAGGCTGGTTGGAAACGGCGACGGCACGTTTGCTGCTCCCAGAACAGTCATAAACGGGCACTTCACATACTCTGGTGGGGGATGGAAGGTTGATAAGCACCCGCGTATGTTGGGAGACCTTACGGGGGATGGGAGAGCTGATATCGTTGGCTTTGGAAGCGCCGGAGTGTCCGTCATGTTGAGTAACGGTGATGGGACCTTCCAAGAGCCCAAACTCGCTGTCAAGGACTTCGGTGCAGTCGCTGGATGCTGGCAGGTCAGCAAGCATCCTCGATTTGTCGCTGACGTCGACGGCGACGGGCGGGGAGATATCGTAGGGTTCGGGGATGCAGGCGTTTACGTGGCAATTGGGAATGGAGATGGGACTTTCCAAGCCCCAAGACTCGTTATCAGAGACTTCGGATACAACGCTGGAGGGTGGCGAGTTGACAAACATCCTCGTTTTGTTGCCGATTTGACAGGAAATGGC